>PIJE02000010.1:239267-261767 GCA_002895965.2 Coryphaenoides rupestris | reverse complement strand
TTGTCTGGGGGGGGGTGCTCCGTTAATTCGCGGTTCTGATGGGGGGGGGGTGCTCTGTTAATTTGCGGTTCTGATGGGGGGGGTGCTCCGTTAATTTCGGTTGCATCTCTTTATTTCAATATTCCTTGGCTAAGAATATTACAAGGTTAACGTTGCGTTGCCAAAGTGGTATCTCCGTGGTATTTCCATTAGGCTACATTTACGTCTCTCTGTCAAACTATTCTCCAAAACAAACTCGTTTCCATCTCTCTGGATACGTCACCCCGTGTATTCTTCTGATTGGTCGTAGTGTTATCCAATTGCGTGCAGTGATATTTTCAAACGCATTCTTGGTGCCGCCCCTCGAGTTGGGCCACTTTCATTACTCATTACCAGACCTACAGCTTTCTAGATGTAGGTCTGGATTTCCAGGCTACCTGTCTTGGAGACTTGTGTGTGACCACTGTCATGTCCACAGAAAATGATACATTTCCAATATTTGCCCATCACCTTCAGCCTCCTAAACACACACCTGATGAGAGCTGAGGATGACGGCCGAACAGTGACTGAGTTCAAGGCGAATGTTCGGCAGTCCTTGAGTGACCACATGGCGGTAGGTTATTTAATTTATAGGGTTAATATATACCTAAGTGTATTAAATAAATAAATAAATAATAATAATTAAATAGACTATTACTAGACTATTATATTGATTATTACAATTATAATATTATTATTATAATTATTATTATTAGTGTTATTATTATTATTATTATTATTATTATTATTAATAACTCTAGCAGGCTATGTTATGCCTAGCGTGTATTGTTCCAAAAAGCAAAACTTCTGGAAAGTTGTGCTACTGTGGAAGTGGCCACTGAAGATGATGGAGATGAGCCTGGCGCCGGCGCTACTGGGGGAGTTGAGACAGCCGGTGATGTGACAGCAGTGTCTGCTGCTACCCGACGCCCCCAGAGCAATGCCATGATGTTGCTCCTGGGAGACGACTACAGCGCTCCTCAACAAGCCAATGACCCAGAGACTGAGGTTGTCACCTGTATGAGGGACAATCTCCCCTCATTAGATACTAATCCTGGAAAGCCAATCAGACACGCTTCCCGAGGCTGGCTAGTCTCGTGAGGCGCTATCGTTGCGTTCCTGGGACATCGGTGCCATCTGAGTGGGTATTCTCCACCGCGGGTCTCACAGTCAACAGACCACCAGACTAACCCCAGTGCATGTCAACATGTTGCTTTTTCTTTATAAAAACAAGCTGTTGGACATTAAAGACATTAACGCTGTTGGAACTGAGGTAGGCATGGCCTGAATATTTTATTTTGTATTTTTGTTAACCTGTTGGCTGTTTTTTAATTAATCAGTTATTGCACTCTTGGATAATCTGTTTATAATTCTGTTTATTTGAAGATAAACAGAAGATCTTATGCCGGTTCTAGGCGCACTCGGTGCTAGATTGATTGATTCAACTATTGATCTAAACTTTATATAAAGACATTTTGAATTTGACATTGAATTTCAATGTAGGTTTTTCGTTTTGTAAGTTTGCGGTTTATTTGAAAAAGTTATATTTTCCTACACGCAGGATTGTATGCCGGTTCTAGGCTACACAGCGCACTCGGCGTGCTCGGCCTGGAGACAAGCCGGGGCTTGATCAACCCCAGCTGGCTCGCCTGGAGGAGGGTGTCTGACAGTTGAAAGACCCGAAACACCCGAGGAATCCAGGAAACATCATTGACTATGTGTCCAGGTGCATCACAGGATGATGTCAAATATATATATATATATATATACAAATTTCTCTTCTTGCCATTTTATCATTTTTGCCTCTACCTCTATCTCTTTTTGCATACTGTTGTTATAATGAATGTGACAATAAAATACTTTGACTTTGAAGCCAAACACCAGGATATCCAATGACCTAGCGGCTCCCAGAAGGCCTAGCCTCGGCTGCTAAGCAGCTGAATGTATAGCCTTTTTTGTGTTGTGGATGAAGCAGTTGTTTCACCTCATTCAGATTTTTTTTTCCACACAGGAAATGAGCTTGTGGTGAAAACATTCAGTGAAGTCTTTCAGGCTGCTATGTTAACTTTCTATGTTTACTGACTTATGAAACCTGATTTCCTGCTGTGTGTGTGTGTGTGTGTGTGTGTGTGGTAGACATCACTTTCCTTGCTCATCCCACACCCACTAGAGGAGCCCACTAAACTCTCATGAAGTCCATGTTGTCCTTGTGACTTCTCCCCATCTAAAGTTTGTCTCCACATCATTGCTTCATAACGTTATCTTCACATCTCTCAGAATGCCTTCAAGTGCCTTGTCCCGTTGTTTCATAGCAGAACATTAGCTGCAAGACAAGTCACATGGGCTCCTGCTAGTAGAGCACATGGGCAACGGAGAGGAGGAGTCCACAGCAGGGGGGGGGGCTTATCCAACAGATACGGAGGAATACAACAGCTCTATTGTTGTGGACGATGACTGCTTTGTGACTGCAGAATAAGAATAATTTGCTATCTATATATATTATTTATCGATATAGAATTTTATATTATCATATTTGCATACTTGGAATGCATGAAAGTGTCCCATTATAGATCATTTTAACTATATTTGATATGTTGTAATACACATTTAACAATATAAAAAAATACATAAAATGTAAATTCATGAATCACTGGCATACTTCGGCCTAACTGAAAGTATGTTGAATGAACTCACTTTATCTCCATACGTTTTGCTTGGGTAGTGTACAGTGTACAGTGCAGTGCAGCAAGGCAAAGGGAGACTCACCAGAGAGGGGGTTGCGGCCGAGGACCAGCACGTTAGGTAGGGACATCATCACCAGCTGCTGAAGACTCTCCTGTTACACAAACACAGACCACGGTAAACACAGATGGCACGCAATGTTCCATTGGTTACCATCAGTCCAGTTTTTAGAATACCAAGTCTTGGGCCGACGTCTGGGTCAGATTTGAGGAAGCGTTGAAATCATTTAATCTTTTAAAGAAATGATGATGACGACGGCAACGACGACGACAGAGTAGGGACTAAAATAGTCTAGTAGCAGATGCAGATAAAATACATCATAAATGAAACCTTAAACACAACAAACCTGTCCATATGTCAACTACTGCCTTACAAAACACACGCAAACAAACACCACCTTCACACGCGATATAGGCTACTTGCTGTACAATCAGTAGATATCGGGCTAAATACACCAAACGCTGCATTGTTCGGTTCCATCTGTCAGCTCTCCCTAAACACACCAACCCTCCACTACAGTTCAGTACACTCACTGCTCTGTTTTAATGGGGAAATGAAGCCACCACACTAGGCCTCCGTGCCACTGTACAGTATGTGGCAGGGCCATGAACTAGGCTGTGTTTTAGTGGAAGTTCCTCTACTCCCTAATGCATGTTCTTGTTTTGGAAGTAGCATTCAGTAGTCTCCATTGGGTTTTGCAGGAAGTCTGCATACAGTATAAGGAACTATGAGCTAGCTTAAACCCCAGAACTTTTTGTCCCAGGAACAACTTTTCAAGGAACTAAAACGTTTCTTCACCCTGCTGTTGGCTGAGTTTCCACTGTGGTCTGAAGACCCATGAAGATAATTAGTCCGCTGAGGTATGAAAAAACCACGGCTGTCATTTTTGTGCGCTACTATATAGGCCTAACACAATAGTAAGCATGGAGGATATTCAACTTGTGCTGCTGTTGATTAGGATTTACTGCTTTGAAAACAGGGGAAGAAATTGAGCCGTTGCTGGAAAAGAGACGAGCAGCAGTCGTGAAGCGGATTCAAAACGAAAATGCTTGTTGCAAACAGTTTTTACAAGCTATGGCAGAGGTTGACCACGAGATGACAGACTCACGCCATCGGGCACGAAAGAATGAAAGAACAGAAATCTTGAGCGCTGCCCCACCCACAAAGTTCCTGAACTTGACCCTGGTCCTTGCATAGTTCCTTGTCCTTGGGAAAAGTTCCTGCAGTGGAAATGCAGTTTATGAGGACTATGAAGTTGACTATGGAGGTAGTTCCTATTAGGAACTAAATGGACTATAGGGTAGTTCCTATTAGGAAGGAACTATGACGACTATAAGGTAGTTCCTAGTAACTATCAGGACTACAAAGTAGTTTCTATAAGGAACTATGAGGACAATTAGGTAGTTCCTATTAGGAAAGGACTATGAGGTATAAGGTAGTTCCTATTAGCTAAGAACTATGAGGACTATAAGGTAGTTCCTATTAGGTAAGAATTATGAAGACTATAAGGTAGTTCCTATTAGAAACTATGAGGACTATAAGGTAGTTCCGATGAGGAAGGAACCCTGAGGACTATCAGGTAGTTCCTATTAGTAACCATTAGTTCCGCTCATGTTTGGAGGCCAGTTATTATGTGTTTGTGCAGATAGCCTTAATCTAAATTGTACACGCACACACACACTTCATATTTGCTTGCACTGCAAACACTTGCAAACCTGTTTATTATTGGATGTGGTCCCATTGGATTGCATTCCTATTTTCTGTGGTTTAAAGGATACTAGCATCATATACCACGGGAGCAGCACAATTAGTGCTGGATAAGGACATTTTGCTTCTAGCATGGAGGTGCATGAAGAGGTCATTGTCACTGCTCAGTCAACATCAATGGATAATCTAAGCTAGGAACTACAATTGCAAAGTTGTTGCGTATGAAGAATACATTAAAACTAGAACGTGCATTTCCTGCAGAAAATGTGGAAAGTGCTGTGGAGTAAAATCAGCGTGCACCAACCGCCTAACAATTATTTTAACTGAGGGTTGGAAATGTGACTGCAAGAAAATAATCGGAAAAGCTGTGTGGTAGGATTTGGGGTAGGCCTAGTATTAACTGAACGCTAATAACCAATGACGGCACTGTACAGCAATATGGCACTGGGATTATCAATCGCAGGAGCTTAGCCCTCCTGAATAAAACATCCCAAACTGCTGGTGACCGAGGAGACATCGTTGCTGTGGTGTGCTATCAACACATGCCCTTCGAGTATAGGAACATCATTTGAACAAATCATATATAATTTGCCATTGCTGTTAACCTACGACACCATTATATCATTCTTGACCTTGCACAATTTGCAAAATAATAATAATGACAACTTGGGGATATTTAAAGGGTAATTTATCATCTTATTATTATATAGTGTGATATAGTGTGAGTGTTGAATTGCGCAAAACCCCTTCTGGTGATGGTGATCAGATTTTGCCACCCTGCCAGAGCCTAGCCCAGTCCCTAGTCCCCAGCAGCAGACTAGTGGTGCATTATTGATGGCATGGCTCAGGGTCTCTGGGTGTTCTCCTCTTAGAGACACACCTACACACAACCAAGGCGTTTTAAAAATGTAGCGCTAGCATCAATACAGTGCCTCCTCCAGAGACGCTACCTCCCCGCTACTGTATGTACCTCATGCTACTTTGGTGCAAGGCTCCGCCCTCGTCATACAGGTCCAGTTCTGCAGAGGACTAGGGTTGTAAAGACGGTAAGTGGCAGACCTGACATTTTTCATCAGTGTGTACAAGCATCATTTATCATTATGTTCTACTAATATTGTCATTTTGAATATTCACCAATCACCCTTCATTTGAACGGTTTCTATCTATGGTGTAAACTTGCCAGGCTAAGAGTCCAGTTGCATGAGAGTACTGGGCTTGGTGTCCCGGGGGGCATCATGATAACGCTGGCTATTTGCTGACCGAGACACCGGTGTGATATTGAACACTGTGCTGATGGAGACCACACACACACACACACACACACACACACACACACACACACACACACACACACACACACACACACACACACACACACACACACACACACACACACACACACACACACACACACACACACACACACACACACACACCACACACACGCTCAGAGTTCCGCTGCTGAATTAGCTTTAACAGGGGGATAATTGTACTGCGGCACTCTGTGCACCATACATGCTTGTGTGCATGTGTGTGTGTGCGTGTGTGTGTGCGTGTGTGTGTGGCTTCCTGCCTCAACCCTGAAAGCCTAAATCAAACCCATTCTGCAGACAGTTAGTTACCATGGCAACCGGGAGACAGGATTCTTCTCCCCATCATGGTCTCTCTCTCCCCCTCTTCCTCCCTCTCTCACACACCCACACCCACCCTGACGTATTGTACTGCGGACTTCCCTCCCGCTGAACAACCTGTGCTCAAATTATAAACATGTGCAGAGCACCGCGGAACACGAAACGAGCACTTCCTGTTCTCAAACAAAGGGAAGAAGAACGGTTCCTCCTGCAGCATGTCACACCCACCACAGCTTCTCACCTTCCAGTGGAACTGTCAGGTGGATGTGTGAAGTGTGCTTGGCTCGAGTGCGCCACTTTTTAACGAGGGATGGAATCCGCAGTGTTCAAAGACTTAATGGTGATGATGGTGCTCCGCCACAGGGTTCTTGTCGAGTACAGGTGCTAACCCTGCAGAAACTAATCTGCCATTTATAGATCCGTGCTGTGGTGGGTGCTGATGTCACCGGTGATCTTTTGTTTCATAAATAAAAAAATTAAACAGTGTCCAAATCCTATTCAACACAGAAATAGAATTAGAATAGCTTCAACCTTCATTAGCTTCAACTAAATGAAACATCATCAAACAAACATCATCTGTTTAACCAGATCTAACTGGTTAACTGCCATTTGAACGGTGTGTCTGGAGACTGGTCAGCGTGACACACCATGTGCCAGATGGGCGATCACGTTATACACCAGGAGGAGGAGAGAACGTGCTCTTAGGGCCGCGGTTCTTTTGTTCTGATGCGTTATCAACTCTGCAGTAGCACTGTGTTTACACTGATGCCTGGGGGGTGGAGTAGGAGTGGATAAAGGAAGGTCTCCTACAATCAACCACCCCCTCACTCTCCGCCTGCATCACCACAGGGCCCTGCCCATGGGTCTAAAAAGGTGATCTGCTCTGATCTCACACACACACACACACACACACACACACACACACACACACACACACACACACACACACACACACACACACACACACACACACACACACACACACACACACACTATGGATGGTCCGTGTGGAATCCACCGTGTGTGTTCGTCTTTCTATCTGCATGTGTCTGTACTGCTAAGCAGAGTCCTGCATTGGGTAGGGTGACCTGCAAAAAAAGTGATTCGTGGCTGGTATTTTGTCGTAGTTTTTTCCCCCGGTACGGTTCTGGGTAAAACAAAGAAGCCGCGGGTCGGATGACACACGCAAGTTTAAGTTAATCTGTGGCTTCTTCCACTTTTTGCCCTCTTCCTGACAAACCGAAGCCCCATTGTTTCTGGTGATTGTTTCTATTGAGAGCTACGTGGTGTTCAACTCAATTGAATAAGGCTGTGCCGGGGAGAACCAGGGGCAGAAACCAGAGAGCTTTACAACAGGAATGGATGAAAAACCCCTTCTTGTTTGTCGCGTTTTATTAACAGCCTACAGTTAAACAGTCAGCTGTGAGCCTGATCAGACTTGTGGTGGGCTCTCTCGCTCTCTCTCTCTCTCTCTCATGATTAGTCGGCATATTTATAGTTTTCTAAAATTTGCTTATAGTATTTTTATAACCCATTTGCTGCTACCTTTCCAGTAAGTAAAAAAAAGACCCACTCATGCTTCCTCTAAACGCATAACAAACTACGACTGACTTCCCTGTTATTGAATCATCCATTGAAACACTACTTCTGAAACTCTGAAAGACCGCGGACACAAAGTAACCCAAATGCTGTCCTGCTGATAAAGCACCAGTCACCGAAGAGAAGCAATCATGGCTAGCGTTCATTAGCATTCTTCAACCAGAAGTAATTGGTGATAGCAGCTCCAGTAATGGCTAACTGCAATGAAATTTCTTCAATGGATGACCTAGGCCACAACTTTGGCATTTTAGTTTGTGACATCAAATGAGAAAACCAGGTAAACATTTTTTCCACTAGCCAGTCCACTATGCAACGGTTACATTTTACAGTTTAATGATAAACCGTTCCCTTATCCAGGTGGGAGCGCTTTAACCGTGGTAGTTTAACCGTTTAACCGTGGTGGATTACCGCACTAAAACTGACGTAAGAGAAAGTACGAGAAAGTGTTTACAATGTCAGACAACATGGTGGAAGGTGGTGACGGCGCTCCAGATATTTTTAATCCATCTAAAGGGACTAAAACTGAAGTGTGGATGCATTTTGGGTATTTCAAGAGTGCTGATGGAATGTTGATTGAAGATCAACAGCAATGCTTATGCTGAGTGAATGGGATGACATCGGAAGTGTAGTTACAGGTGTAGGCCAAATTGAATGTCCAACACACAGGGAAGCTCTCTTTCCTGCATGGATTAATACTTATCATTTAAATGAGTAAACATGAGAATAATGCTTCTTGTTCTTTTACATGCTGGTATTTGTGTAGCGTTCCTGTCAAGACTTTCAAAATGCTAGGATGCTATGAAAAACAGCTAGTTTACATCATGGTGGTGGTGGTGGTCTCACATTCCTAGAAATGCTTAAAGCCTGGTTGCATCACATCCTTGTTATATAGAAGCAGACGATACAAGCACAGGCAGACAGGCAGACAGTATGTGTATGTGGGGGGGCGGGGTCAGGCTCCACATTAACTCAAAGTCACATGTGTCCTCGGGGCCGGGGTGTAATAACAGACCTCAATCACACCAAGCTTCATCAGAGACGTCCTTTGTATGGATCATCATCATCATCATCCTGAGAAAATGCTTTCTATTTATTTTAATATTGCAGCTTTTTAAAAAGACAGACATTTCTTTTGGTTATTTTTTTAAATATATTTTTTCAACATTTATTATTTAAAAATGCCTTTGAAGGCTCCCAGGAGCTTTAAAAAAAAAAAAAAGAAAAAAAAAAAAGAGGCTTCACAGGCTTGGTGTGAATGGTGCCTTGTGTTCCTCTCAAAACACCATTGACACTGCAAGCGCTGCCTGCCCCGCCGCCACACATCCCTGCCCCGCCGCCACACATCCCTGCCCCGCCGCCACACGTCCCTGCCCCGCCGCCACACGTCCCTGCCCCGCCGCCACACGTCCCTGCCCCGCCGCCACACGTCCCTGCCCCGCCGCCACACGTCCCTGCCCCGCCGCCACACATCCCTGCCCCGCCGCCACACGTCCCTGCCCCGACGCCACACATCCCTGCCCCGCCGCCACACGTCCCTGCCCCGACGCCACACATCCCTGCCCCGGCGCCACACCCAGAACCAAAGCAGCGGCAGCCATGAACATTGAGAACACTGAGCTGCTCTTGTCTCCATAGCCGTATGCAAAGCTGCCCAGGGAGCCCTGGAAAACAGCCCAGTATTACTAATGCATTAGCCGCATTAGCATTAGGCCAACCTGCGCAGACTCCTGCCAATAAATCAAAAGTCAAGTTTATCGTACATTTTAAAAGTAGACCCGGCTATAAAAAATAGAGTTGAGGCTTCAAAGCATTTTCTCAAAAGTTAAACATGTTGTTGAAAGGGGAAGCCTCCTCTTAGAGTCCGACGTTTGTGGTTTTAACTTTTAAATAAGTGGTAACAGATGCACTCATTTCCCTCAAGATCCAAGGATAAAGGGATTCATTTGGGGAGAGAGAGAGAGTGGAAAAACAAGCAAAGTGGAGAACTGGGCTTCAGCTTGGCTCTAATACTGCAGCCCTGCGTCTATACAAAACCACGAGGCCACTCCATGAGGACCAAAATACGTCTGACCGGCGGAGGCCACGCTGAAGCGTGTAACCAGCAAAACACAAGAACCCCAGTGTGGGAATGGCCAGCGGTGTTGTGGACGCCAAGCCAGCCCTGCTAAACATATTCTTCGTACTGCAAGGAAGAGGTCTCAGAAGATCTTTAACCTGTTGTTGCTGTTCCTGCTGACAAATAACTGAAAAAAGGTTCATTGTAGGCTACACAATAATAATAATATAAAAAAATACATCCACTGCCAGACAAACACACCAGATCACACACTCCTGCAACTGTTCTCCACTGATCCATACAGCATATTGCACAATAAAAGCGTAGCAGTAAGCATGTCTAGACATTGGACGCCTACACCATTTTTTTATTTAAGAGTTCTAGCCAGATGTTAGCCAGCATTTGTCGTCAATTGGGAAAGGGGCAAGCGGAAAACCCATTATGAGAAAGGCTCTGCATGCTTGTTCACACGTTTCATATGTTGGTTAGGACTATGAGATTGGTAGAGCAGGCAGCCCAGGAGCCAAAAGTCCTATGTCTGTCTGTGACTTTTGGCCCTCCTGCCAGACTGACTTTTTCTTTAGTTTAGCGTTCCCTCTGACTGACTGCCATCTGGCTGTTTATCTACATTTATGTCCATTGTTTGGTGCCCCAACTTTCAATCCATCAGTCTCTCTGTCTGCCAAAATGTCTTCCAGTTTTCCTGACTAACTGACAGTCAAGAAAGGTTTAGAAAGTCTACACTCTTCACTAGGACACTTTACTAAAGCATTACTTACTTCGTCTTTCCTCTCCCCTTCAACATCTACATCACTAGCAGAGAAAGATCGAGCTGTTGTATCTGTGTAGCAAAGGATATGCTTGTAGTTTACACAAATGTAAATACTATGGTAGGAACAAACATATTATTCATCCATATAATATTCTCATTGGTCTTTGCAATTCCATGATCTATAATTTCCTTCCATCAATACTAATCTAGCTTCCATGATCCACCCATCCCTACACTTACGTCTGCATCATGTCAGTCTATTGAAGAAGAAGGCATAACTAAACATATTGAACCTAATCTCCCTCTGAATCAAAGTGGTGTGCAATATGACAAAGTAAAGCTGAGACACATAAAATGCCAAGTTAGCAGTCCCTAGGCTTGCCCCAGGGACTACTGCTTTGTCTAACTGCAAATGGCCACAATTGTCCTCCAAATCAGCTTAAATGACATTCACATTTGATTAGAAACTGCTGTGTGACAACTAGACTATATTTTTGGAAAACCACTTGTTTCATGAAACTTCAGGCAAACCATTTAATTTAGTATGCTTTGCACACTTGTGACAGGTAAACACCATGGGCTGTGTCCTCAATGGCTAAAATGCTGCCTATGCAGGCAGCATTCAGAGGCAGGGAGGCATCAAGCCATGTCTTGATTCAATACTGTATGTACAAACATTTTTGCCTGTTGAGGTTCCTCCGACAAGACAGGTTTTGATATCCCACAATCCTGTGCGTCCGCTGCAACCAGAAAAAAACTATGGCAAAGAGCCCTGAGTTCCTGTACAAACGTAAGTTAACGCTTCAGACTTTGACAGTTGCCCATGAAAAACCAAAGCCCTATACAAAGAGGAGGACCCAAACTGTCCGTAGAGATGCTATATTGGTGGGTTTGTCGTGTGTGTGATAAGACTTACTTATATTTTCATGAATAGGGCCCTCCATGGAGGGAATTGTGACGAAGAGGTAATGTCCTCTAAAAACTGACAACTAACTTGGAGCAATGACCATTGAGGGGTTTAAGATTTGCCATTTTCTAACCATTTTTTACTTAATTTTGTTTCCATTTACATGCAAAAGTGAGACTATGTTTGTCTATGCTTGAACTCTCATGAACTGAATACTATGAACTGAGCTCTTTACCCTCAGCTCTAGCATTTTTTTTGCAATTGCAGTTTTACAACTACAAATGTAAAAAGATAAAGTAGTTACTCGCTGCTCTAAACAGTGTGGAGGAAAGAAAGTGAGGAGAGCTGATCACTGATCACCAATGTTTAGAAATTTCAAAATGTTTTGAAATTACTTTGTGTGCTGTAGCTAATGAACCCATCGTATTGTTAACGTTCTATTATGCCTACATTCACAACGGAGGATTTAGATGCATTTCATATAAAGTAGGCAAAGCTCTGTTATAATTCATCTGTTACACAATGATTACCCTCAAGCCTTCATTTCAAGCCAGCTAATAATTAATGCTTACCTACTACAGAAATACAACAAAAATCATCATTATTTTCATGGCAGATATGGTGTGAAATTAATTTTGTTAAAAGAAAAAAAAGGTTTCTACTCGCTGCTCTAAACCGTGAGAAGGAGAACAGTTCACACTGCAGCAGTGACGCTAAGCAGTGGAAGTGCAGCATCAGGCCAAGATCAGATTTCCATTACAACGGATTAAACCTACTAAACAACAACATTTGAATAGAACCCATGATCAATGGGGGCTCATCCCAAGCAATTCAACACCCTCTGATATGCAGGGAATCAAACATGCCTTGTTGTACTTTGTTGTACTAAAAACCCTTTTACAAATGAGGGGTCTATAAAGCACCATGCCATAAAAAGTATTTTGCTTTTGTTTGAAATGTCCACCATTGTTCAGTAGTCCCACAATAGTGTCATCCCCTCACATTAGCAAAGCAACACTCAGTCAATGTCTGAGACAATGTCTTTTGGTGGTGAAGTCCCTGGAGGCCAAGAGAGGCCAGATTGAGACGGACTGGGGGAAATCGACCCGAGGGTGGTCTTAAGCTGCAGGTGGTCTCGGTGTAAAACAGTTTGCAGACACATGTGGACAATGGTGTTCTGACCATGAGGTCAGAACACAGGGCGAGAGGACTTAACAAATGCCCTTAGTGGCACACGAGCTTTGTGGATGAGCCACACTGTTCTTTTCAATATGCAATTGTCAGTGTGCCTTAAAGGGGCCCTATTAAAATAGAGCCCCAATTTTAGTCACATGACAATTTTTACAGCTTGAAATGGCTAATGACACTCACACTTGTTGGTATAATTGGACCGATTTAATATTTATGTTGCTCTTTTAAGGTTTGTTCTGCCTATTGTCCGATAATCATATGGCCATAAGATGGTATTATAACAAAGTTAATGGCATATATATAGGCCTATGTTGAGGATAATTTTTGCATTTAACATCATCTTGGCCGAGTGGCCACTGCTGTCTAAATGTCACCCGAGGTCTTTAACGAGACCCTTCACCTCATCACCTCCTGGTCTGCTTGCGTCTACTTAACCCCAGCGGCCATAGGCCAGCCAGAGCCTTTGGCTCTGTGACGGATTATTCTGCTTGCCGTTTTGAGAAGGCCTAGTAGGGCTTCTCAAGGCTTATGAAGCTAAGGCAGACACAATAGGCTTATTGTTGAAACAAGATGACCGGGGAACGATTAACAAGATGCCTCTGGCCAAGACGGAGAAGTTCTGACGAGACAGACAGACTCTGTAACCAATTGATTCCCAGCAATATTATGGTAACTAGAGGCATATGGCATATGTTAGGGTTTTATTTATGCCATAAAACAATGGCGTTTTGATCTGGCATATACAGACAACATTAAATACCACCATTTTTGTTTTGTGTTGCCATTTGGGAAGATTTTTTTTTTTAACAATTATTACATCAGCAAAACAAATGCACAAAAGAAAAATATGACAAATAATTATTAGTAATGGTAACACAGACGGAATGCAGAAGTTGCAGACCATATGAATTTACAATGGAAATTAAAAATATTATGAAAAGTATCAGAGAAGTATCAGCAATCACATACTTGGAGTTCCACACTGTCCCTCAGGGAAACTGCCGTGGTTATTCATTTGCGCTGCAGTGTGGGAATGTGATCTCCATGGCGGTTACACAGTGACATACCAAGTAACCTATATCCCAACTTTGGCATGCTTCCTCACGTTCACTTACTGGTCATCATGGCTGATGCCTTGCTGCAGATGATTTCATGGGATATTTCACATGGGAGCAAGAGTCAAAAGACGTCAATAAATGGCTGCTACTTGAGACATCAAATTGCCATTTTGCTGGAATTGCAGCCCAAAACGTGAAGTTTATGAAGTGCAGTGAAAATGCACGACAAATCCTATTCCAGAAACGTGTCTGGAAAAAGTGGAGTGACTGAACCACATCAGTGGTAGAATGTCTTCATGTGCCTTTCATCACCTTCCCCATCTCTGCACTCTGACATCTGACATCTGGATAAAGGTCAGCATACCACTTCACACACAGCCACAAACATACCCGTCTGTAAACATCACTTTGTTTATACGGCAATATGTGAGATATGGGTGCTAACACAAAGACTTGTGCGCATATGCACAGTAAATGTTTCAAAGCATGCCCCAGGTGCCAGGTTCAATACCAGGGTAAAATAAGATGAAATGTATTGAATAAGTATTTGAAAGATAACCAAATTGATGGACATTTAAATGCAATAAAATTGTCATTCAATTAAATTCATATTCATCAACCCCTTGTCTACGCCTAAATTGTTTAGTAGAAGTAGAATGTCATGGACATATTCATTAAAATCGCAAAAATAACACAAAATGTAAAAAATAACATTAAAAAGGTTTTGCAATATATACATTACATTGAAAAGTATCTTCTGGTGCTTTTTAGAAGAGATATCCTCAAGATATCATTGACCCTATAGGATTCTTTGGCATCTTTTATGCATAAATGCCATGCTATCCAAAGTAGGCCGAAACATGAAAAAGTCACAGGAAAATACAATGAAAAGGACCCGTTGCTCCTTACCTGATAGTAGGCTTTAATCTGCCCGATGAGAATAGAGAGGTTCTGAATACGCAGTGTGGGATCATTGTTCACTTTCTTGTTGGTCCTTTGCACGGTAGCCGTGGGATTTCTGTACAGGAAATTATTCTTATTAGTCTCATAAAATAATGCGTTAGCTCATTTACTTTGCATGGACCCTTCTAACAGCAAGAAAAGTGACAAAAGACCCTTGTTTCAGCATGCTAAGTAACACTTGAGGCAAACAGTTGACCGAAAGTGAACTTGCAAGACCACCAACTTCCAAATTAACCAATAAGCTTGTTCAAGGTAATTCAAGAGGTCTGAAGTACAGTGTGGCAGTTGACACCACATAACTGGCTTGGCTGGACTCTTTCGACACACAGGACACAGCTTTATTGGGGATGTTGGCAAGACGTTACAGGCAGAGCAGGTGCTAAATACTAACATGCTCTCTCCGAGTATATGTGTGTGCGGTGATGGCTGGTTTATCCTGCGTGCCTTAATTCCCACAATGCACCATGGCCGTGCAGCCCCAGAGTCTAATATCAGCCTGTCCAGCCAGGTGAGGCCAGCCCCCACACACACACACACACACACACACAGTACACATGACTTGGTCATGGGAAATGAAATTTAACACAGTGCTGTCCACCAACCAGCTTTCATCTACAATTCAACCTTAACACGTTACAGGATCACTCATCACAGATTATAGAAAGCCCCTGCTGTTGCCCACAGGGTGTATAAGGACTGGGAGCGTAACAACTGATGTTATCACGGGTGTCAACTTGTTTGAGAGCATCCCTAACATTCCACATGCTCACACGAGGACACCTCCCTGCCCTATTATCTACCATTCAGAGGCCATTTTGCATATCAATGTTCATTCACACGTCTTCTCTTAATGTTGATCAGTTCATGCTCTCCATCGTTCTTCTTGCTCTCCATCACTGTATGGACACATCCATGGAATTTCTTTCCAACGTTCCCAACATCCTGTCCGTCACTGTGGTCCACACCTCTAGCCATTCATGCATTCATAAACAAATCAATCCTCTTCCGTGTTTGGAGTTAGCCCGTCGGTGCTTGTGTCTGTGACACTGCACTAGGAACAGTAAAAGTCACAAAATTGCATTGACATCCAAATCTGAAAATCTAGGCCTATAATATACAAGGTTGCATTGTTTATGTATTGTTACATTATTAACATTTAGAATGATAAGACAATTGACAACAACACTTCAATTTTACCCATTTCATGTTTGAGTTGGAAGTTTGTAGACTCCACACGTCGTTCCCTGGTAGGCCTATGAACAGAGATTTCTTTCTCTAAACATAGGCCAAATGTACGAGCATGGCTCTACTTCGTTACATACTGCATACACATCTTTATTCCAAGCATGTACATTGCATTATGACCTATATATGAGGGTCATTAAACATTCAGTGAACAGTGGGGGAAGGAGTGTGCATGTGTGTGCATTGATGCATGCGTCTGCATCTGTGCCCATCCATGGCAAAGCAATATATGCCACTGTTACCTGCTGCATAAAAGTTCACCTCCTACTCAAATTAAAGATGTCAATCCCCACATGCACAAGGTCTGGGATTGTCATGCATACAGACTACAGTACAGAGGAGTAACAGAACTCCTCAGAATGTAAAAACACACCATTAGATTAGATTAGATTAGATTCAAATGTATTGTCATTGCACAGCACAAGTACAGTACAGCGAAAAGAAGTTGGCATCTAACCAGAGTGCAAATGAGGCAGTAAAGTGCATAGTAATATACAGTGTACAGTGGTTAAATAGGATATAGAACAGTCTACTAGGTATAATATATAGGTGTAGATACAGTATATTTATGTACAGAGATACAGTGTAGTAATAACTTAATGGAGTAGGTATGGGATATGTGCAGATATATATCTATATAGATATATACAGATATAAATATATATTCCGGTAAGTATACAGTATCAACAGGTAATGAGCAGGGGTTGTAAATAAGTAAATAAATATATATACGGTAAGTACAGTAGAAATGTACATGCTATCATACAGGTATGTAAGCAATAATGTTGTGATTACAGTGCAAGGCAGTAGAAGACATAGATGGTGATAGGATACAGTCAACAGAGAGTTCGTACGGTGGGCAGCGGAGCCTAGAGTATAGGCAAGGTGGGGGGGCTGTCATCGTGGTACAGAGTTCAGGGAGATGACAGCTGAGGGGAAGAAGCTGTTCCTGAGCCTGCTTGACTTGGAACGAAGGTTCCTGTAGCGCCTCCCAGAGGGAAGGAGGGCAAACAGTCCATGGTTGGGGTGAGAGGTGTCTCTGACAATGCTACGTGCCTTCCTCAGACACTGTTTGTGTTGGGTAGTCTCTATTGCAGGGAGTGGTAATCCAATGATGCGTTGGGCGGCTTTCACCACCCTCTGCAGCGCTTTCCGGTCTGAAACAGTGCAGTTGCTGTACCACACTGTGATGCAGTTGGTGAGTATGCTTTCAATGCCACACCGGTAGAAGTTCACCAGAATCTGAGGGGACAGGTGGGCTTTCCTCAGTCTCCTCAGGAAGAAGAGACGCTGGTGAGCCTTCTTGACCAGTGAGGCGGTGTTGAGGGTCCAAGAGAGGTCCTCGGAGATGTGGACCCCCAGGAATTTTAAGCTGGAGACACGCTCGACCTCCGCCCCGTTGATGAGGACGGGGGCGTGCATGCCAGCTCTGGTCTTCCAGAAGTCCACGATGAGCTCCTTGGTTTTCTTGGTGTTGAGGGCCAGGTTGTTGTCGGCACACCACGCCACCAGGTGCTGGACCTCCTCCCTGTAGGCTGCCTCATCGTTGTTTTTGATGAGGCCCACCACCGTTGTGTCGTCTGCAAACTTGATGATGGTGTTGGTGCCATGTATAGGAGTGCAGTCGTGGGTGAAGAGGGAGTAGAGGAGGGGGCTCAGCACCCAGCCCTGCGGGACGCCGATGTTCAGGATGAGGGTGGAGGAGGTGAGATTGTCTAACCTAACAGACTGGGGTCTGTTGGTTAGGAAGTCCAGTATCCAGTTATAGACAGAGGGGTTAATGTCAAGGTTCTTGGTTTCCACGAGGTCACCAAGTTTGGTTTTACATTCAGAGTTTTTAGAAAGTGTAAAATCCCCCAAATGGCTGCCATGTTTTGTCACATCCAGAACCAATACTTATTTCAATTATTTTGTGACTACTAATATGCCCCTCTAATCAGCCCATTGGATGCTATGACAACATTGACATAATGTAAGAGTCATTTACAGAGACATTTAATTTGTCATTTTGCGTCCAAACGTCCCCACGGCAACTGGCCTTATTATAACAAGACCCGGACCCCCACGCCCTATGGACACTTTTGCGTTACATTAGCGCAAATCTTTTCTTTAAATTGCACCTTTTAATTTTTAGTTTTTTGGAATTTCTACATTGTAACTTTCTATTTAATGTTCAATGTTATGCACCAATTTCACAAAGTACATTCCTTGTTTGTAAAAACTAAGTCAATAAAGCTAAGTCCTTCAATGTGCAGCACAAATCAGATAGTACTACCAAACCCAGATACTTCACAAGATAAATCTAGAGAAACCTGCTTAACTACCATGTTTCTTGCTTAGTTTCTATACATAGAGACAGATTATTGTAAGTCAGGGTGCAAAGAAAATGATAGAATCCAAAGAAAACAATGACGAAGTGTGTGTATGTTTCAGAGAAATATGAATAAGCTACACGCCAATAAGCATTTGATCATTATTATGCTAAATTCTCCAAATGCAATAACACATCTGAAAAAGGCAGACAGAGGTCAAAAAGCTGTACGGAAGATGTGTTAACCTAACACGCCTTTTGATCAGCCTGCACTCGACCAGACTGACACACACACTCCTGAGGGTCACAGTAGGGGGTCCCATTTGACCCATTGATGAGGAAGCTGTAATCCTATCAGGGCGAGGAGTGCCAGGGGGTGTGTC
Source organism: Coryphaenoides rupestris (assembly GCA_002895965.2). Classification (NCBI taxonomy): domain Eukaryota; kingdom Metazoa; phylum Chordata; class Actinopteri; order Gadiformes; family Macrouridae; genus Coryphaenoides; species Coryphaenoides rupestris. Next base: position 243,184 of record PIJE02000010.1, on the reverse strand, counting down.
TGTTCACACATTTCACCACTGTGCAGGCCCAAGCACTAGCCCCTTTCACACTGCCGCTTCATCACAATCACAAACAACTTTATTGCCTTAGTTTGTGCAAACAAGGAATGTTGCTTTTGTGCAATTGGTGCCTAACATTGAATATTAAACAGAGTAATAACATATACAAAAATGTGCATGGCTACTCGGCTAGCAAGACACTGTTATTATTGTTTAGAAAGCAAAGACGCTGCACGGGTATGCATGTTATCACACTAGACGCTGACGCTGTTGTGTTACACGCCAGGACTCTGACTCCCGAATGCTGGTGGATGAAGCACACACCGTTCAGGAACTCTGCCAGCTTTTCTTTGGTTCTGGGTAAAAGGGGTGCGGCAGTAGCTAAGAGCGGTTGTCTGGCAACTGGAAGGTTGCTGGTTCGATCCCGGGCTCCGCCTAGTCAAGTGTCCCTGAGCAAGACACCACCTAACCCTAACTGCTCCTGATGTGTTGGTTGTTACCTTGCATGGTTGACACCGCCGTCGATGTATGAATGGGTGAATGTGAGGCTACTGTAAAGCGCTTTGGATAAAAGCGTTGTATAAATGAAATCCATTTACCATTTAAAAGGCAAAAGCCAGCACAACGCCGTGCTGCTGGTATGAACAGTGAGGAGTATTGGAGTAAAGGAGGCAACGGCCATCGCTCCAACAAGAACATAACAACACTTTAAATGGATGTGGACTGTCTGGCCTGGCAGCACCAAGATAAGCCATAAAGGCCAGTAAGTCAGACAATTAGCAAGTCAGCCGGCCGTCCAGGCAGTCAATAAGCCTTCGGGAGCAGGCCAATACACAGCCTCTATGAGCCTGCATGGCTCTGGGAGCAGTGTTAACCTATATATGACAGGCTGCATTACAGTCAGCATGAGAACACACACACACACATGGCTGAAAAGGCAGCCAGTGGAAAGCAGATCTCAGTGTGTTTGTTCCTACTGTCTGGAAATTATACGATCAAAAATAGTTAAAGCTATAGTGATCATACCTATTTTAACAAGTTCTGTGACAAATCCAATCCAAAGCAGTGGGTATAGAAATACAAAATACAAATATACTGTCCCAGTACCAATATTTCCTCCGACTTCATATGTAGTAGGCTACTGTACTAAATGTAAAGTACTGTTGAAGTATGAAGTCTTGAAGGTAAAAAAGGAAATGTCCTGAAAAAGGGGGCTGGTCCTAATGGTCTCTCCAGTTGCACACATAAACACAACCTTGTTAAAGCCATTTTCTCAAGGTCACCACATGCTGTGGCTGGATAGTATAGTTTTCAATTCATCCCTCCCCCTTTCCTCCCTACCCCCCTTGACCTGGAGACTAGGAGCAGTGAGGTTGGGGGAGGGAGGAAATAGAAGCAAAGACGATAAAATTATGTAAGAGATGGAAGGAAGTCAGACAGCGGCGAGCAGGAGAGAGAGAGAGAGAGAGAGAGAGAGAGAGAGAGAGGACAAAAAGAAGCTGGAAAGACACCAAAGATGCCTCTCCTATCGGTACCAGCCCATGTAGAGCATCGTTAACAGCTGTTCCAACTTCATAAAGGTCAATCACATTGAATGCGGGAGCAATATAGCGGCAATGATGTACTATGAGGCAGGCAGCCAGTTGTAAATCCCATAGACTAAAAAGGAGAAGCTTGGAAGCCAAAAGTTGAAGTAAACAACGTGAGCAAGGGGTGTGTGTGTGTGTGTGTGTGTGTGTGTGTGTGTGTGTGGTGTGTGTGTGTGTGTGTGTGTGTGTGTGTGTGTGTGTGTGTGTGTGTGTGTGTGTGTGTGTGTGTGTGTGTGTGTGGCTGAGAAAGCAAGGAAATCTATTGGACAGTTGTCACTCAGACAACATAATTGGCTGGCGAGAATGCTAATTGGTTTGACAGCGAGGAGAGGAGAAATCTAATTGGCTATATAATGGACATCCCCTGGGTGGCGGCAGGCCAGCACAGTGCCATCTGGGTGTTTCAAGAGGAAACCGTTAGCTAATCCCAGCACCTGACTGTCCTACTGCTAAGTCTGCCAGTCTGTCCGCCTCTCCCAGTGAGCAGATTTGGTAAAGAAAGACAGACAGACACTTCTTCAGCAGCTGAAATAACCAGCCACCACTTAGGCAACGCTTAACTGCTTTAAAATGACATGGAGTGAGGATAATACAGTCCAAATAGGAACACCATCTGACAAAAGATCTTCTGTGGGCACACACACACACACACACACACACACACACACACACACACACACCACACACACACAACACACACACACACACACACACACACACAACACACACACACACACACACACACACCGGAGCTCAGCGTCTCAGGAGGGCTGCTGCCGATGAGCCGTCTCTCTATTCTTGCGCGTTGCTTTAATTGACTCGGCGGAGATAAAGTGCCGCCAGGAGGGGGAAGACACGACACCACGACACCAGCCACACACATGGAGGAATGAAGACCCGCTCCCCGGTACCGTACAATACAAGCTATGATGGAAAGCGAGGTGTTTACTCCTCTCCTGGAGCACTTCATGCTCACGCCTCTGGTCTCCTGGGTAAGTGGTGTCCTAATGAACCTTTCCTCTGCCCGCTAACCCAATTCACGTAGAATGTAGGCCTATATCCACATTATTATTATTATTGCATTTTTTTTCTTGTATTCAGGTGAAGACGGTGGGCCAGCTGACGACAAGCGATGGATCCAAACTATCGGAATATATTGAATTGGTGGATGGGATTTACCTGAACGAGGTTATGCTTGAGATGTAAGTCAATCACCTCCACCCGTCCCCCGTCCCCTGTCCCCCCCCTCCTCCTCCATCAATGTAAACGTGTCGTGACTGTAAAGTAGGCGTCTAGTAGGTGTCAGCTTGCTGGGGCATAACGTGGAGCCTGGTAACCATCCATTCGTTGACTACAGTAGAAAATGGGTCTGGTCTGGTCTGGTCTGCTGTGTAAAATGCAGGCGCACACACCAACCCCCCCCCCCCCACACACACACACACACGCCTCTATACACTGCGGCGCACAATAGGGCCTTCTATTGGGTGCATGTGGTCACAGATGTGGCTGCCAGTTGTTATTTTGAGGCCCCCCCCATCTCCAGACCTGTTTTTCCAGGAGCTGATGGTCTGGTCTGCAGAACGACGTGAGATGTGCAGCTGATCGCAACCATCAACGCCCCGTTAAAACAAAGAGACGTGTAGTAGCTGTGCTGTGCTGTACTGTAGGCCCCATGGTGCTGCATACAAAGTATAACCAACCATCCATTTACATGTCGGGTTTGCTTTTATCCAAAGCGACTTACAAAGAGCACATTTGTTGAAGGAGACAGCAATATATCACTGTGGTACATAAAGATAAGAATAGAGCAGGTTTCAAGCATTCATAGTTGCAAGGCAAAATCCTGACCTGGTGAATAAGCCGGGCATTTGTGGTTGTCAGACCCAGCGACTTGGCACAGCGAAGGTGGGGGAGATGGAGAGGAGATAAGATGGCAGAATGTAGGTCAGGAGGAGGCTGTGCCCTGGTCTAATACAAATACACTGTTGTTGTTGACCTCCAGTGAAAGCCCACAGCTGTGCATCCCTCACCATCTCCTCCAAACCACGACTGAACTAAACTATGATGGAAAAAATTCCATTGGGTTGGAATGATGCTGGAGCATGGAACAGAAAACACTGACTGCTTTACAACTTACTAAACAGGATGCTGGTAATTGGGGTGTGTGTGTGTGTGTGTGTGTGTGTGTGTGTGTGTGTGTGTGTGTGTGTGTGTGTGTGTGTGTGTGTGTGTTGTGTGTGTGTGTGTGTGTGTGTGTGTGTGTCTGTACCTGTGTGTGTGTGTGTGTGTGTGTGTGTGTGTGTGTGCGTGCATGGGTGTGTGTTACAA
>PIJE02000010.1:176568-237772 GCA_002895965.2 Coryphaenoides rupestris | reverse complement strand
GCGGGTTTGTGTGGATACTGAATTAATCTCTAAATCACTCCAGCCTGGTCTCCAGCCTGTCCCCCCCTACCTGAACGCGAGAAGGTTGAGCCCTCCGCCTCACCTGGACCTCAGACCTCAGCACAGGATGGACCTCAGGTACCAGCCTCGTCGTAACCCTTACTGTGTGTGTGTGTGTGTGTGTGTGTGTGTGTGTGTGTGTGTGTGTGTGTGTGTGTGTGTGTGTGTGTTTAATTCCTCCAAGATGGTGGTCATAAAACACCATCCCCACACACGGCTGAGGATGCAGAACGTATACAGAGCCACAGTAACATTCCTGTTACTGTTCTCACAGCAGAGCGCTCTGTGGAATTCACTCTCTTATTGCCTGGCTCCTGGAATCCTACTCCACACTGGAACAGGAACTGCTCAAGGCCATGCAGTAGCTATGTTCATAGCCAAACAGAAGGAGAAACACATTAAACTTTCATTCCTTCAATTATTTTATAGTGTATAGATTAAACTACTCTGAGCCGAGCAAGCAGGAGTCCAGTAGAACAACTTCTAGTTCTTCTGCCCTTTCTCTCTCTCGCTCTCTCACTCATCCTCTCCCCCTCTCTCTTTCTCTCTCTCTCTCTCTCTCTTCCACCTCTCTCCTCCCCTCTCCCCTCCCTCCTTTTCTCTCTCCCTCCCCCTTCTCTCCCCTCCCCCCTCCCTCTCTCTCTGTCTCTTCTCTCCCTCCCTCTCTGTCTCTCTCTCTGTCTCTCTACGTCCTGTTAGTCATAGTGTTGGTATCCTGTAGTCACCACATGACCACAGCTTCATTATGAATCCCAGTGACTAGCGCTTGCTGTGCGTAGGTGTTTGGCCTAAGAGCCGGTTGATGTGGCGCCTCATGACACCACAATGAGCATATTTGTCATTTTGTAACCGTTACAACTTGATGATTGGTCATTGGTTAGCTATTCACACACTTCTTAAGGCCAATCACACACATTAAAGTAGCCATTAGTAGCCTCATGTGACATTGTGACATAGTGACATCACAAGTGGGAGATGTATGATGACTAGACTAATCAAACAGCCTACACCCAGTGGACTGTGCCTCATGCACATCTGGGTGGACACTCCTACTTCTGGTGTAATAACTACTATTTTGATCTTCAATTAACCATTAACCTGACCTACATCAGGCCATTACAGAATACTTGCCCATACCTCTCCTTTCTTATTGATTTGAAGGAAGCCCCTATAGGCTATGGTTCAAGCAGCACAGAGGTGAGATGCGACATAATATTGCAAATAAGTTGATAACTTGCATATGCCTGTTCTGACTGATTTGTTTGCAGATATTCTATCTGTATCATATATGCTCCTGGTTAATAGACAGAGAGATATTACTGGACCAGTAAATCTAAAACACTCAACCTCACTTTGATACGTTTAATGTTGCTTTGTGGTGAAATCACCAAAAACCCTAATATGTTCAATGCATCTCAATTGACTTTGTATTTGATCTCAAGTTTGTTATAGTTTAACTGTATTACGCATTTCCTCAACAAAGCATTGGACCTAAACTTGTATTTGGGAAGTTTTACTCCATTCAACCATGACTGTACCATGCAGGTGAACTGGCACCCACTGGAATGGAATCGAAGGGGGAGAGCGACATCTCCTGGTGGACTGGTATAATCGTATCTTTAAACACAGCAATGCACAATTAATACAATACAAAAACTGGACGCAAGCAAAAGTAGGCTACTGTTACGTTGTAAAAAATAAGTCCTCGAGTAGACGTGAAATAGTCATCTAAATTATTATTTAAATTAGATCAAAAATGCATCGGAAAAAAAGACTTGAGTAGCGAGGCGGTGAATGTCTCTACTGTATTTTCCTGTCTTTATTTGATGTGGATATGACCACAGATGGTCTTCTTCAGGTCAAGGTAAAGAAATGAGCATACATCTGTATTTATCTGTGATGAAAGTCATCATCTCCTGAATATTACACAAAATACTAGGCCTATTAATGTTATACTCTGTATAGTTATTTATTTGCTTGTTGTCTCCTATGATATTATGATTAGGAAAATAAATCAGCAAATTGTGTGCATGTGCATAATAGACCCTGTTATGTCAAAATGAAAATATAAGTAGGTATGAGGGTCATCATGTTACAAATAATTCCCGGTTGTCCCAAGTCCCAGTTCCCATCACAAACAACCTCAGATCAGTGTGGTCTCCCCACATCAAGGCCTCTCCAATCACATGAAGGTGATTAAAGAAGTGGCCAAAGTAATTTATCTGACAATGTCTCACATCAGATGACTCATTTCGGCTAATTAGGAGATATTTTTGTGATGTTTCATCATGAATTGCCTATTAAATACAGGTGTGTTCACTTCTTCACTTTGACCTGAGGAAGATCATCTGTGGTTGAAACTTTATACATGTCATGTCCACTTGAAATCTAAGTTTTTATAATATAATATAATATTTTATTATAATATAATATAAGATTTTTCTTTGTGTACATAATTTGGTCTCACCAAATGACACACACACACCAATGAGCATGACTTGTGCACACTGCTAGCATACTGTTGAATATGTTCTGGCAGAAGCATGATATACTGTGTATATATTATGAAACTTATTGGAATCAACTCAACAGACACACTTCTCTCTCACTCTCACTTCTCCCACAAGGGTCAATGTTGTTTGCTGTATATGAAGTGTGTCACACACCGTAATGTTATACTTTAAGTGTCCAAGAAGCTTAATGGATAACTTTGCCTATTTTCAAACTTATCTCTATCTAACCGTGTTAGGGATATATCGTAGAAATACAGCTGTTGTCGATGCTGTCTGTGGCTCTGGGGCGCAGGATAACACCAACTTCATCAGTGTCATCCAATGGACAAAGGCAATAGGGAGATGGGTGCAGGCAACATGGACACACACACACACGCACGCACGCAAGCACGCACACACACACACACACACAACAGAGCACATTACATTCAAACACACCTTCCCACATTTTAACGATTAATCAAACCACACTCCTATCGGTAATTACACTTTAGATATTTGTAATAACATTTATATTGTAAGAATTATATTCTCACTTGTCAGAATGGTAATTCAAGATATGCACAATAACATTCTTACTTGTAGAAATTCTATTTCCAGATCTCTACAGCTTTGATTATACTGAATATTGCAGATCTGTAAGTCAATTGTTCAGAAAGAAAAATAACATTTTACGGAGATCCACAATAACCCCCAGTCGAACTATGGAGTCTCCAGATGGAACCCTTTCCAGGATGCCACCCAAGGACTCCAGGAAGGCTGGATACTCTGAACTGCTGTACAGTCAGAGCCTTCCCCCCAGCAACTTGCAGTTGCATGGAGGCGACCCTCTTGTTCACCGGGGTGGAACTCCAACACAGCGGCGCTCAGCCAGGGACCACCTGGCGCCTCACACCCTGGGCAACTCCGGAAAAGGAGAGGGTCCTGCCCCTCTCCAGGAGTTTGGTTCCAGAACCGGTGCTGTGCGTGGAGGTGAGCCCAACCATATCTAGTTGGTACCGCTCCACCTCCCGCACCAGCTCCGGCTCCTTCCCCACCAGCAAGGTGACGTTCCACGTCCCTAGAACCAGTCGCCGATGCCGGGGATCCGCATGCCCAGGACCCCGCCTTTGCCTACCGCTCGGTTTACAATCCGACCCCAATGACTCTCCCTGCAGGTGGTGAGCCCACAGGGAGGCGACTCCACGTCATCCTTTCGGGCTTGGCCCGGCTGGGCCCCATGGATCCAGGCCCGGCCACCAGGCGCTTGCCGACGAGCTCCCTCCCAGGTCTGGGCTCCAGAAAGGGGCCTTGGTTTCCCTTGTCCGGGCGAGGTGACTGAGTTTTACAGAAGTCTTTTCATATGGTCTTTGAATCGCTCTTAGTCTGGCCCCTCCCCTGGGACCACTTTGCCTTGGGAGACCCTACCAGGGGCTAATGCCCCGGACAACACAGCTCCCAGGGTCCCCCCACCACGATAAGGTGGCGATTCTTATCGTAGTTCTACTGGGGGACTTCAACGCACACGTGGGCAATGATGGAGAATCCTGGAGGGGAGTGATTGGGATGAACGGCCTGCCCGATCTGAACAAGTGGTGTTTTGTCATTGGACTTCTGTGCTAGCCATGGACTGGCCATAACAAACACCATGTTCGAACATAGGGTGGTCCACAAGTGTACCTGGTACCGGACCACCTTAGGCCAAAGGTCGCTGATCGACTTTGTAATCATATCAGCAGATCTGCGGCCGCATGTTTTGGACACTCGGGTGAAGAGAGGAGCAGAGCTGTCAACTGATCACCACCTGGTGGTCAGTTGGATCAGATGGCGCGGGAGGCTGCCTTTGATACCCCGTTTTCGGGGTATCAAACTGCTCAGCCTCTGCGGGAAAGTTTATTTCAGGGTGCTGGAAAGGAGGCTCCGGCCGATTGTCGAACCTCAGCTTCAGGAGGAACAATGTGGATTCCGTCCTGGCCGCGGAACACTGGACCAGCTCTTTACCCTCGCAGGGCTGTTGGGATGGGGGGGGCATGGGAGTTTGCCCATCCAGTCTACATGTGCTTTGTGGACTTGGAGAAGGCTTATGAGATCGGATACAAGCGGCCGAAATGAGTTTCCTCCGCAGGGTGGCTGGGCTCAGCCTTAGAGATAGGGTGAGAGCTCAGACATCCGGAAGGAACACGGAGTAGAGTCGCTGCTGCTCCGCATCGAAAGGAGTCAGCTGAGGTGGTTCGGCATCTGATTAGGATACCCCCTGGGCACCTCCCCTTAGAGTTACAGTTGTGGATAGGAAAAATATCTGCAAAACACAAATAAATAAATAACAGCCGATGTACAGTATAATGAACACATATTTTTGTGCCACAACTAATGGATTTGTCTCGTGCCCGTCATCTTAGGAAAAAAACTACTCCATTGAACTACTCCATACTTCTTCATAATACTCTTTATGAAACATCGTTTAGAGCTCTGTGGAAATGCTACTGAATATCAATGTTTTTTGTTTTTCCTCCCGATCATTTAGATCTTTTTTTTATTATCTTCTTGTCTGTCTGCCATTTTTATTCCAGTGCAATGCAAGATGGTATATGCTTGCTTAGTGACCATCGGTTTCAACACTACATTTCGTGGTGCATTATGGGAAACAATGTGTACACTATACTAATTGTCAGTGTAGATTTGGACAGCACTAATGAGTGATTACACTGGTGACACACCAAGCAGGCCTAGGTAGTACTAAAAAAAAGTATTTGGCATAATTGAAGTGTTATCACAGCTGTATTACACTTCAATTACACCAAATTGTTTTCGCCATCTGATTACCTTATCTTGCCTATATATTTGTATTTTTTGACTGTACATTTGTAAATCTGTTAGTTTATTTTTATTATTCTGTTGATTTCCATAGTTTTATTACTGTATTGCCATGCAACCTGGCACAACAATTTCTTATCTTATCTTATCTTATCTAACAAGCACTGGCTGGCCAGGCCTCCAGAAGTTGGCCAATCAGAAGAGGAACTGAGTGGCTAGAACCAGTATAAGATAAGTAAGATGATTTTTTTGAACTGTGAATCACGCAAAGCTACTGTAGTGGATTCCAAGAAGAGAAGGAAATAATAAATTAGCTTAATAGCCCCCCTTTAAAACAATGTTGGGTTCACTGCCCCTTTTATAATATGTCCGTGTGAAGCGGAACTGATCATGTCGAGTACACGGGATAATGTGACTGTTGCACACGACTCGTCCAATCAGGAAGCTCTATTGACTCACGTATTTCCGTACATGTGATGGTGAAGTGTCATGGACGCGCCCATGCACGACCATACAATCTGAAGTGAGCCGACAGCTGCGGCGCGTTCATCGTCTCTGTTGGAGACATGCGGTGTTTCTCGCGGCTCGCGCCGTCCTTCACACACTTACACGTCCGCTGGTGTCACCGCAGCGCGTACAGCAGGAACGGGACTGTCCGCAGCGTGGCGGTGGACCTGGGAGACAAGTGAGTTGACATTGTGGCTCATCACCAGTCATGCTTGAGTAAGATAAGATAAGATAGAACTTTATTCATCCCGAAGGAAATTCTTGTGCCAGGTTGCATAGCAATACAGTACAATAAAACAATATGGAAAACAACAGAATAATACAAATAAACAAAAACAATTAATGTACAATCTACCAGAAAACACCTCTAATAACCAAATAGTACAATTAAATGACGTAATTATTGTTGCTAAACATCGACTGCCATGTACAAATGTTTCCTTCTAATGACTCCTACTTGTCAAGGCTTCACAACTTGCTGTCCAATCACATATGAGTGATAAGAAGCTGCTCTTTATTTAATACAATCAAGGGTTTTGGTTTTGGCATACTTGAAGTGTAATACTGTGATTTACAGCCACAGCTCCTAGTTGCTGGTGTTGTAATGCATGTGATGTCTCATTGTGTTGTCCTAGGAAACTAGAGATCTCCACTGGGCGGTTTGCTCGGTTTGCTGATGGAGCTGCTGTGGTCCAGGTAAAGAAGTATTGATGATGACAGTGACCCACTAATGATAACTAAGCACCAGCAATAGAATGTGTGTAGAGTAGACCATATTAGACATATGGAGCCAGCCAGTAATATACAGTATAGTGCTTCTTTTCGTAATGGTGTTTGTATAACCTGCTGCTGTGTCTTTCTGAAGCTGGGGGACACCTCTGTGATGGTGACTGCAGTCAGCAAGACCAAACCCTCGCCATCGCAGTTCATGCCTCTTGTTGTAAGTCCTCTGAACACACAAACAACTCTTTATTTTGTCATATTTCCCACACTTGCATACACATTTCAGTGTTTGCAGTTCCTTGAATTAATCCCTCAGTGCCATAAAGAGTGGCACTGAGGGTGCCCTGTATATCATATGCTGTGGTTTTTGTTTGTGAGCACCACAAACCTTGGACCTTAACTCCAGTATTCCGGTGCAGAGTATCACATCACCTACATGACTGTAATCGACAGGTGGACTACAGGCAGAAGGCAGCCGCTGCAGGTCGCATCCCCACCAACCACCTAAGGCGCGAGCTTGGCACCACAGACAATGAGATCCTCACGAGTAGACTCATAGGTGGGTTTATGAACTCCTACTAGTAACTAGTGTTTAGTTTTCAGGTGCCCAACAGGGCTGAACAATTAATCAAGCTGCAATTTTTGGATAAGGGTACAATATATAAATGCTAATTTATAACACCATTATACTATATATTCACATTAGTGCTGCAGAGATGCCATCGCCTGCCCTACAAATGTTTTTCACCAGATGTAAAAATGTAAAAATTGTTTATTTGGTACGGACCCCAACAACGTTTTTTCAGTGAAAAGGAAAATCGTGACGCAAAAATCATAATTCCCAGTTCCCACTAATAGTGAATCATATTGCAATCACATTATCTGTCATGAGCTGGTGATGCTTCCCCCCGCGACGACAAGCACTCTGCGTGCTTCCACTGCTTGGGGGCCAAGCATGCCGGTGCCGCTCTCACAGAGGCCGTGGGCTGCGCCGCCTGTCTATCGGTGTCTCGTGAGGACCACTTTTTGATGCATCTCTACTTCTCCAACACGGTGGAGCTGCTGTGCGATGGGCCATGCTCCATGGCCACGGACGTTTTTGTATGCGTTCTCACCACCGCAGCTCATCCATCCTCTTCTGGAGAGGGTTCGACAGGAGAGTCTGTTGCTCATTGGTTCTGTGGTTCCCAGAGCTGGCCGCGCTCTCGTGCGTGGCGCCGTGGCCGGTCCAGACAGGCCAGACTCACTGTCACAGGCCAGACTCAGTGTCACAGGCCCACGGGATCGGTTCACCACCCGTCCAATCTGTGGGGACGGTTGTTGCTTTGTTGATTTAAAAACTGAGGTGTCTTCCCACTGCTTGCTACTCAGAGCTGTTATTGTTCGTAACGTTGCTTTTTCGCGTTAGCCTATCCCCCCTGTCTTTCAGTGGTTCCCTGCCGTTGTGTTGGAATTTAGAATGGCCAGTATTCTTTCACTATGGTTACTGGTGCCATGAATGCCCCATCTTCTAGCACTTGTATTACTGTTCAATATCACCCCTGCCTCTTGCGTCATTTGGTCAGGTTATGTGTGATATCATGTGCTTGTGTAGACTTTCTGTAGACTTTTCACGTTGATTGGTAAAATTTTTTTTACAAGATGGATGGATAGATAGATAGTTTTTATTGTACCCAGGGGGAAATTCTTTTCCACAGCACTGTCCACCCACTTGACCCACATTACATGCGACAGGACACGACATACAAAACACACAATGACAAACAGTTCAATCACAGAACTAGATAATATCTATAATATATTCATATATATTATAGATATTAGTCATGTTATTATTTATTATAATGACATAACTGTCATTTATTCAGGTTATACCACAGTTACCAACAATGATTTGATGTTAGTTACTTTCATCTGTAATATTATAGATGATAGATTTAGTTGTAGTAAGCATCACCAGCCCTGCCGTTGTACATTATTTTCCAATAATGGTTTATTCCTGACCTAAATAGTAACCTTACCCTATGTACCATATGTATCTTAGATAGATCCATCAGACCCCTGTTTCCTGCTGGTTACTTCTATGACACGCAGGTCAGTGACATTTGTAGAAAAACAATGCAACATTTTTACTTTCTGTATACAAATACCTTGTTTATAGCATATGTTCTTCTTTTTAGCTGGTCATTAAGAAGTGTCCATATCTATTGTGTATTATGTGTGTGTTCGTGCACGCATGTATGTTTAGGTTCTGTGTAACCTGCTAGCTGTGGATGGAGTTAATGATCCAGATGTATTGGCCATCAATGGAGGTGAGTGGGAAGCCACATCATATTTCTATATATTTCTGCTCCACACCTCCAGCTTTTTTTGGCTAAAGCCAACCCTTCCCTTTTCAGCATCTGCAGCTCTGGCCCTGTCTGACATCCCCTGGAATGGACCCATCGGTGAGTTATTTATTTATAGATGATATTTTGAATCATGTGATTCATCTGCTAGGGTTCGGCGGTTTCCGGTTTTACTGGTACAGTGCGGTGTGCACCTTATACCAGTTTAATTGTATGAAAACGGACTGTACCGCTATTTGCACTACACTTTGTTTACATGTCCAATTGTCTTCATCTCTTAATTGCACTCTGAGTAGGTGCCCGATTTCTGCCATCCTAAGTTGTTTAACTTATTTATTTGTAGAGATCGTTTTGATATTTGCACTCGTCTTATATAATATTTTATTTTGATGTTTGATGTTCAAACTTGGTTTCTGTGGTGATGAAGCTCCATATATCGGTACGATTAATTTGTGTTTGACTAATTATCAAACCAGTTTGAAAAATGTCGGCTCTGGCCCAACCCTAACATCTGCTCTGCGATTATTGAGGCTTGAGTACATCCTAAAAGGATCTTATAAAATCACTAACAATAGCCGTTTTTCTGGCTATTTTTATCACGTCTGTCTGTGTTCCCTCAAAATGTGTGTGTGTGTGTGTGTGTGTGTGTGTGGGCCAGGTGCGGTGCGGGTGGGTTTGGTCGATGGGGAGTACATAATCAACCCCACCAGGAGGGAGATGGCTTCCAGCTCTATCAATCTCATACTGGCCGGAGCTCCCAGCAGTCAAGTCGGTGAGTCAACATTTTGCACTAAATAGAGGCCACTATATCTTGTTGATGGTCTTTACTACTACAACTACTACTACTACTGTTGTGGTACTACTACTACTACTACGATTGTCTGCTTATACATCTAGATGCAAAGTGTCTCTGTCTGTCTCCCTCTCACCCGCCAGTGATGATCGAGGCATCGGCAGAGAACGCGCTGCAGCAGGACTTCTGTCACGCTGTGAAGTTCGGCGTGAAGCACACCCAGCAGATCATCCACGCCATCCAGCAGCTTTGTCGAGAGAAGAAGGTCACCAAGCGCACACCCGTCAAGATCTTCTCTGCCCCGGCAGACATGGTGGAGCACGTCCGACTGTAAGAAAACATATACGGTATACAATAGATTATAGTGCAAAATGGTAAAACAAACTATAAACAATCGTGATTGGCTTTGTTTACATTTTGGCTGCCACGTGTCAGTGTACTTTTATTTATTACATTTTTTTCTCAAATGTAAATCGTTCAATTCAATTTGTTATCATAAATGTGTTGCTTCAATATCACAGCAATTATCATTGTAATTGCTGCGTTCACGTCACGTTCGGATCGCGGTCCAATATTTGACTTTGGGCACTGGCCGTGGAGCAGCCTTGCTTGTCAGAAGAGAAGATGCCGTTCTGTGTGATCGGACGCTTGTGTGTCGTCTATTCATTTTTCTGAAACAAATGACGAACGTGTTATTCTTAAAACGCTCATGCTTTAGTCATTGTGGCTGGTATATATGCTTATTATTAATAATCAAACCTAGCCTAACATTTTACATTGACAAATTAACATAATCACTTGTTTGTCTGTATGAATGTTGATTAGAAATTTTGAAAGCAATCTGAAAATAAAATGATTAGTGGCAGCCTTGCTAAGCAATGGATGGCTGCGGTTTGTTCGATACCTCACCACAGTGTCTGTCCTGTTTATCAGCGTTTTCCTGTTTGCAGGTTATCTGCAGATAGAATCTACTCCGTTTTCACAGACTCCTCCCACGATAAGGTATGTCATGAGTTTTTCGATTGCTTGGCATATCACTTCTCATTATGTGTCAGGAACACAGAACCCGAACGGCACGCTCACATGGCTCTTCCACTCCACATTCTGCACTTCATATATCGGTTATATTGTGCACGTCTGTTATTCTTGACCGTCTTTCCTTTTCAGATTTCAAGAGACGATGCAATCAACAAAATACGACTAGAGACAGAGGAAGCACTGAAAGGTCTCAACTTTTTTGCTAAACACAGAATGTGGGTCTACTTGCACTGTCTTAGTGACACAGTGTAAGTGTAATACATGATGTCCTTGTTTCCATTTGTAGTGAAATACCCTCAAGCAGAGCCCTATGAGATCATAGAAAGCTTCAACAATGTGAGCAAAGACATTTTCCGCAAACTGGTGCTCAACGAATACAAGAGGTGAGCCTTGTGTTACTGTCTCGCTGTTACTAAAGCTGCTTTTCCAACAAAACTCCACCAAACCACTCCACAAAAACACCAGAACTTTTTGTTCCAGGAACTACTTTTTCTCTCTTTTTCATGGCATTTAGTCGTTACATGCCTGATGTAAAGGACCTTTAAATGCAAACAGATTCCCCAAGCTATTGCCGAGAAATGTTCAGCGCTGCAAGCCTTCACTTTCAAAGTTCCTTTTGGAAAGTACCTACTCCCGAGCAGTGACTTTTTGGGGGTCAAAACACGTTCCGGGAACTACATATAAACCTAAGTCCCTGGGTAAAGTTCCTGTGGAAGGTGGCTTAATAGTTCTGCTCCTTGGTGTGCCCCTGCTAGCTGGTTTGGATCATGTATCAGTAAGTGTGTTTTATCCATCAGGTGTGATGGCAGAGAGCTGTATGCACTGAGGGACATCTCCTGTGAGGTGGACGTGTTGAAACCACTGCACGGCTCTGCTCTGTTCCAGAGAGGGCAAACACAGGTGAGCACCCCGCCCTGTACATAACACGGTAAATAAATCCACAAGCACAAACATGTTTGGTGTCAGACGTCACCTTCACTTGGAATAGCCTATTGTGAACAAATACATGCATATGATCATGATCATAATCACACCACAGGTTCTCTGTGGCGTAACGTTTGATTCCCTGGAGTCCAGCATTAAAGCTGACCTCATCACCACAGCTTTAAGGTAGTTTTTAAATTGTGTTTCATTGTTGTTTTTACAACCTGCATAGAAGGGCTGACAGGATTATTCAGATTGTAAAAATGTATTTAAATATCTATGGTTGCCTGGATTCAAATAACGTCTCATATTAATTTTGTTGTAACAGTGGTATTAAAGACAAGAACTTCATGCTCCATTATGAAGTAAGTCCGCACACTTGTTTTACTGTAGTATTTATAACCTACCTGTCTTTCATATCTGAAATTGATCCGACATCACACATCTGTTATTTTCAGTTCCCTCCCTATGCTACCAATGAGATTGGCAAGACAGGCGGTATAAACCGGAGAGAGCTTGGTCATGGTTCGTATACGTTCAACTTTACATGGATTCCACCTGCATAGAATACCTGAGCACCTCCTTTCTGAAGTCGTGTGCGTGTGTGTGTCTGTGTGTGTCTCAGGTGCCCTTGCGGAGAAGTCTCTGAGACCAGTCATTCCCAAAGACTTTCCCTTCACCATCAGAGTCACCGCTGAGGTGCTGGAGTCAAACGGTGCGTCTTGCTCAATGGGGAGTTTTATTGTCATTCCTACCCCACGCTATACCTCGTGTTGTTGATCAGTCGTGATGACCATGCTAAGTGTAGGACGTGGGACGTGCTTTTTGCTAGGAGTGAGACTAAATATCCTCTCTGCTCCTCTCTCAGGATCCTCCTCTATGGCCTCGGCTTGTGGAGGAAGTCTTGCACTGATGGATGCGGGTACTTGGACCTCATCGCATGGCACATGGCTTTCTCACAGTCAATACTAAAATACAGCATGCAAATGACTTCACTTAGCGGATATGCACATAAGAATTTGTCTGGTTGGTTCATTAACCTGGTCTTTAAGGGCTATATTGCTTTATTGCTATGCAACGTGGCACAAGAATTACCTTCGGGATTAATAAAGTTCTATCTTATCTTATCTAACGTTATGGTATACTTTTCATATTTAGGAAAGTAGATTTTCTAGAGTAGACGATAAACAGCTGCTGAGTGGAAGGAGCCTGACTTGAGAGAGGTGTGGTCTCTGTGTTGCAGGCGTGCCCATCACTTCTGCTGTGGCCGGCGTGGCCATCGGTCTCATCTCCAAGCCCAATGCAGAGAAACCCAATGAGATAGAGGACTACAGATTACTCACTGACATTCTGGTATGTATTTTTCTAATGGCATGTTTCCATTTAAAGTGCTGTAAGATTGAGAGCTATTGTTTGAGTGTAATGTCCTAGATATGACATCGCCATCCATC
This sequence comes from Coryphaenoides rupestris, assembly GCA_002895965.2. Taxonomy (NCBI): domain Eukaryota; kingdom Metazoa; phylum Chordata; class Actinopteri; order Gadiformes; family Macrouridae; genus Coryphaenoides; species Coryphaenoides rupestris. The sequence goes on along the minus strand of PIJE02000010.1, from coordinate 224,622 downwards.
AGTATGTGCCAATTTAGTTATTAGACCGCTCCTGGCTCATTCCTGACTAATCAGGGCATCACGTCGATGATTCGTTCGGGGAAGCCATCGTCAATCACAATTCTTACCTGTGATTGACAAGATGGCTTCAACAATTCTCAAGAAATGAAGGGAAAAGAAGGGAAGAAGGATAGGTTGGAGCAGAAAGGGAGGGAACGTATTTTTGGTTTAGGTTCAAAATCTTGCTCTCTTCTGCTCTTTCTCTCTCTCCTTTCTTTCTTTCTTTCCAACTCTCAAGTCTTACCAACAGCACGTTTAAATGGCAAGAAGTATATGATTTGCTTCTGGAGTATATGATCCATTCATGTATGGATTGTATTTGCACACAGGGAATAGAGGACTACCTGGGTGACATGGACTTCAAAATGGCCGGAACCAGCAAGGGTATCAATGCCTTACAGGTGAAATTAATAAAGGCTGTGAAAGTGGCAATGCTTGGGTTCTCGGTGTGTGTGCCTACAACTGGACATGTTTTTTTTTAACACAACTGGTATTTCCAGGCTGATGTAAAAATACCAGGGTTGCCCCTAAAACTGGTCATGGAGGCTATCCAGCAAGCTACAGGTTAAAACAATTACTCACACCATCACTTAAAATTAAGCCAATGCATGTATCGGCACTGAAAGAGAATTATGTGTCAATATGAATGTTTTCCAGTGGCTAAGAAGGAGATCCTTAACATCATGAACAAGGCTATAATGAAACCCAGGAAAACCCGGAAGGAGAACGGCCCTGTTATTGGTAAGCTTAGTATGTTGAGTTTTGCAGTGACGGCTCCCATTTCTGGTGACGGTCATGGACCTTTGACGTGCACCCTTTTGTAATGTACTGGTGTGTTTCTGTTTTCCCTGCAGAGAACGTCCGCGTGCCTGTTTCCAGAAGGGCCAGGTTTGTTGGTCCAGGAGGTTACAACCTCCGCAGGCTCCAGGCTCAAACAGGTAACCTCTGATTAGACGCGACATGTTGACAATGCTTGATTATTATTGTTTTTTTGTTTTTTACAATTGAAATTCGTTTTCCTTTTTTACATTGTGGGGAAAATGTACATCAGTGGGAATTACACAAGGTGATGAAAACGCTAAATTCAGTGTTTCATCACCTTGCTTCCTTTGTCTTGTTGAGGAAGTGGGTTCCTCAAAGGAGAGAGAGGGAGTGGAAGCTGATTCTCTTAAGTCTCCCTTTAGGTGTGACGATAAGCAAGTGGATGAGGAGACCTTCTCTGTGTTCGCTCCAACACCAGGAGCCATGAACGAAGCCGCAGGACTTTATCGCTGATGTTGCAAAGATGACGTGAGTCCCGAACAGGCCTTCATCTCTGATTTACAAGAACCCACTAGTCACTGTTGAATTAAAAACCACATTAAACAATATACTGTATATGGTATCTGATTGATCCCAATGTTACATTGATGTCAAGCCTAATTTAAAAACAATCCAAATACAAAATGTATAAATTAAATTGCATCTTGCACTCTATTTTCCTGTGTAAACATGCATGTGGGGTTGTGCATGTGTGCGTGTCTTCATTTTGATTTGATCTTTTGCCCACAGCAAGAACAGCAGTTAGAGTTTGGTGCCGTCTACACCGCCTCCATTGTTGAATTGAGGTAAATATCGATCTATTTCCCTTGAAAAATAGACAGGCTGTCAGCAATCAACGGTCACACTTAATCATAAAGGCAGCACTTAAAACACCTTGCTTTCTTGATCCAGGGACATAGGAGTCATGGTGAAACTCTACCCAAATATGAGCGCTGTTCTTCTACACAACTCACAGCTGGATCACAAGAGGGTACGCGTCTTCTTTGTTGAGCCAATCTCTTTGCTTTCTTTTTAATTCTTATTAGGGCTGGGCAACATATCAATATTATATCTATCATGATATAAGACTAGATATTGTCTTATATTTTGGATATTGTAATATCGTGATATGCCATAAGTGTTGTCTTTTCCTATATAACAGTAGATTGATAATGACAGTAATTTTCTTACCTGACTATTCTAGTGGTTATTTGCAAGTAGAAAATACTCTACTTATTTCATTTATCAAGTATTAACACATAGGAGCATAAAAATAGCTTTACAATGGGCAATTATTTTATATCAGATCATATATTGAATTACCAAGAAAACATGAATTATGACTGGATTTATTAATCATGCCCATAGTTACCGATATTCAGCGGTAGAAGGATTCTTGGCCATATCATCCCTAATCTCTCCCTCTGTTCTCTGTTCTTGTAGATCAGAACATCCATTCAGCGCTGGGTTTAGGATAGTTGGACAACAGATTCAGGTGAGGACCACTTTTAAAATATATCCTCTGTTTTGGCCGAGAGTAAGTTCAGATTGTTATACTGTGAGTGTCATCTCTGGCCACGACCTGACAACGGTCCCCCACAGGTCAAGTATTTTGGACGAGACCCGGACTGATGGCCGCATGAGGCTTTCGCGGAAGGTGCTCCAATCCCCTCGCGAGCTTGGTGAAGACACTGAGCGACAAACAGAGCATCACCATGGGAGACTAACCATCCACCATGGGAGACTAACCATCCACCAGAGCCTCCTCTTGACATTCGGACTGTGATGTTCTCTGGTGTACGTAGTCTGTGACACTAGTCATCACGGCAAGGGGACACGGCTAGGACAGAAGTGTAAATAGAGCAACAAACTAAGGACAGTTTGTCTACAGACCCATGAACGGACTGAAAGAAAGATTAAAATAGCATTTTAGAATTATGTTTGGTTCCGTCATAATCGAGTTTTGGAATTAAAGTATTTCCCTTTTGTAAAATTCATTGGTTTGTGTATTCTTTGCTTGTGTATTTGTGTATTCCTATTCTCAAGATTGTATTGGATAATGTACACACGAAATGCTCAAACCAGTCTGACCCAATGTGTTTTACCCATTTGATTTGTGGTTGCAGCCAGTCCATCAAGCTGCTCATCACGCCTTTTGACTCCTGCCAAGACCAATCACAGCTCAAGCCATTGGCCTGCCTACATTTGTACTGTCTTCCTCCACGCTCTCCTAAAAGTAAAGTGTCATTGAGAGACACTGGATAAAGAGGCTAAATACATAATGAATGTGCAAATCATCCTTTGGTAACATTGTAGGCCTACACAAATATTATAATTGCTAAATCACAAAGCAACAAGCAACTGCAACACATTTTTCAGGCTGTTTACATATATTTACCATTGACCCTGACAGCAGGAGAAGGAGTATCATAATGGGAGTATGGGTCCGTTGTGTACGTAAGCAAATATATGTTGCTGGTGCTGCCACAGACATCAATTCAATTTCAATTTAAAGAGCTTTATTGGCATGGGAAACGTACATTTACATTGCCAAGCGATATGGTAAGTATACGTATAAAGAACTAAACATATACAGTTAAGTAAGTCAACTTAAAAAAAAAATTATATATAATGTATAATATATATACATTTTTTTAAGTTGATATATATATATATATATACAAAAGAATATAAAAAATACTAAAATAAAATACAATAAAAAGACAAAATGGAAAAGAGAAAAAATATATTGAATTGTATTTATAATTAAAAAAGTTTTAAAAATCTAATCATAATAAAGGGGGATTGACAGGTGATTGACAGTCTTTATGGAGGTTGTATTCCTTTTCCTGTCGCAACAGCTCACACATGTTGCTGCTGTGTTGCACATTCATGTACCTCGCCCAGCAGATATTAACGTTTTTGGTGTTTTGTTAAGTTATCAAAATTCCGACGTAACATTACAGAAACGGGAAGTGAATACACTCATAATTGAAACAATCAAAACGGGATATATATTTTTTCATCATTAATTGATTGATCAGAGAGAATCGCCTTCAGGTCGGCGTGTCCCGGCACCCGTAGCCCCTCGGAGGAGACCCCGCGGCGGGGCGGACGTGTGACCGACGTGAAGAAGCAACACACACACACACACACACACACGATCCCTTACAAGATGGCGCACTGTGGACGCTAGCAGCAGCGGGGCCGTCGTGTTTGTTGTGTTCTCCGCGGACGCCTCGTTTAGACAGCAGGTTCCCCGTGGGGGTGGCTGGGAGGCCAGGGTGTGATGCGTACGACATAGCGGCCTTGTTCTCCCGTTCACTTCCACTCTCTCCCGCCATGCAGGTAGAGGTAGAGCTCACGGTCCGAGGATAGGAGAGGGAAGCGCGTCCACCGGGTGCACCGATAGCTCGTTAGCGGTGAGCGACCCGCCGGGCCCCCTGCCACTCCGCTGCTCACTATGTCGGACACCCGGCGGCGGGTGAAGGTCTACACACTGAACGAAGACCGGCAGTGGGACGATCGGGGCACCGGCCACGTCTCGTCCACCTTCGTGGAGCGACTGAAGGGGATCTCGTTGTTGGTCCGGGCCGAGTCTGACGGTAGGCTCCTGGCTAGCATAGCGTAGCATAGCTTAGCATAGCATAGCATAGCCACATAGACGCTAGGCTAGCTGTTAGCTTCCCCGTCTAACTAACTATATTCTCCACACTCTTTGTGTATCTGTACAGACGAGGTACATGTGTTTTCCTGCCTCTTTCATGCGCTGTATTAGTATTAGTATGTATTATTACTTAGTATGTATTATTAGTATGAGTATGTATTATTAGTATGTATTAGTATGAGTATGTATTATGAGTATATTAGTATGTATTATGAGTATGTATTATGAGTATGTATTATGAGTATGTATTATGAGTGAGTATGTATTATTAGTATGATGTATGAATGTAACACTAGCTCTTCACTTCAAGCCAATATAATAACAGGGCCTCGAAATGTACTGCTCTGTGTACATTTGGTTTGTTTGTTTGTTTGTTTGTTTTTTTAGAGAATAGTCTAGATTGACGCTTCAATTTGTAGAGCAGTCAACACGTTTTCGAAACGTTACCAATGGTCCACTCATTTCACTTTGTCTTCTAGGCTCACTTCTATTGGAGTCCAAAATAAGTCCCAATACCGCCTATCAAAAACAACAAGTAAGTATCATGGACCTTCTGCTGAGTTTCCCATGGGGAAGTATGTCCTCTTTATACATTATTGTGTTGGTTCGCATTTTAATCTATTGGTTCGCGTGGTTGGCGTTACATTCTTCTATCTATTTAGATAGATAGATAGATAGATAGTTTTTATTGTACCCAGGGGGAAATTCTTTTCCACAGCACTGTCCACCCACTTGACCCACGTTACATGCGACAGGACATGACAGTTGACTTTAGGGCTGAACAAAGCATCTATACAGCGCAGTCACTTTGTCACTCAAGCCCTCATCATCTTTATTACTTTAAAATAATAAAGATTAAAAAAAATTCTGTTGTAGTATGGGACATTCACAATGACTAATCTGCATAAACTTGCATTCAAACATATATTATGCTGGTCATTTAATATATTCAATATGTTAATTTCTTCCTGAAGGACACGCTTATTGTCTGGTCTGAAGCAGAGAATTATGACCTCGCTCTAAGCTTCCAGGAAAAAGCTGGCTGCGATGAGATCTGGGAGAAGATTTGCCAGGTATTGTATACTCAACGTATGACCACTGAAATGTTGTCCAATAAAGCATTTCAGTACTGGAATCGTCTTCAGAACACTACGAAAATATATTGTTAAATGTATCCATGCTTTGGTGCACATTTTGGCCAAGGCAGCCTTGAGTCAGCCCTGTTCCCTCCACAGGTACAGGGGAAAGACCCAGCCCTGGAGATCACCCAGGACCCCATAGATGAGTCTGAAGAGGAGCGATTGGAGGAGCTGCCAGAGACCAGCCACCTGGTGGAGCTGCCTCCCTGTGAGCTGAGCAGGCTGGAGGAGATGGCGGACCTGGTCACCTCTGTGCTCTCCTCTCCCATCCGCAGGGAGAAGCTGGCTCTCGCCCTGATGAGCGAGGGCTACATCAAGAAGCTCCTCGGGCTCTTCCAGGTCTGCGAGGACCTGGACAATCGGGAAGGCTTGCACCACCTGTACGAGATTGTGCGCGGAGTGCTGTTCCTCAACAAGGCGGCGCTGTTCGAGGTGATGTTCTCAGATGACTGCATCATGGATGTGGTTGGTTGCCTGGAGTACGATCCGGCACTGGTCCAGCCCAAGAGGCACCGAGAGTTCCTCACCAAAACGGCCAAGTTCAAGGAGGTGATTCCCATCACAGACTCTGAGCTGCGGCAGAAAATCCACCAGACGTACCGCGTGCAGTATATCCAGGACATCATCCTGCCCACGCCCTCTGTCTTTGAGGAGAACTTCCTCTCCACGCTTACCTCCTTCATCTTCTTCAACAAGGTGGAGATCGTCAGCATGTTGCAGGTAAGCAAGCAGACTACTGGAGCACACATGTTGAGTGTGGTTTGAAAGTGTTTATCTCACCCGACATTCCCTGACTGACATAATGGTACGAGTGTCTTTCCCCATCCCCACTTTAGGTAAATCTATTTAGTACAGTTGTGTTTATACAACATGTCATAATGTGTTTAATGTGTTTTTTATTTAATTTTTTTTAAAACCTTGTACAGTTTTCTCATTTCAGTTACATTACATGCAATTTAACACAATATTTAAGTGCCATCATATTTCCTAATTTACCAGAATGAAGTCTGTCCAGGTCAATGCAGGCTTTTCAAGTTAATTGTGTATAGCCCTTAATCAGTTGCCATCTCAAAGAGCTTTACGGGCCATATATTCATGACACACAGGCCATTTATTTAGCCATTTTAAAAATACTTGAAATGAAATCTTGAGATGAACGCAAGAGTGGGGTTCCAGGGATGGTTCGGAGAGTTCCATAATTGACATGCATGCTAGTATTGGAAGCAAACATTTTAAGTAAAAATAATTAGTATTGTCCATGGTGGTGAGGTGCTGGCTGGAGAGCAAGCTGATAGCCGTCAGGTAGGGTGGTAAGGTCTGAAGAGCGGAGCCTTTGATGCCAACATGCATAGTGATCGAGGCACTCAAGAACAATGCTATGGTCAATTTTGTCGAAGGCGGTACTGAGGTCAAGCAACACCAACAGGGAGCTTGCATTGCTGTCCATTGTAAGGAGAAGATAACTTGCCACTCTGGTCACAGCAGTTTCAGTACAGTCCTAAAGCCAGACTGAACTGGTTCAAATATGGTGTTTGTCAATATCTGATCGATGGTTTGTTGTGCTACAATTCTTTCCATTACTTTAGAAAGGAAAGAAAGATGGGCCGAAAGGGTCTCGGCCAGGCCTGGCCTGGTGCTGCTCTTGTAGGATGTTCAACTAGAGAAGTAGGCATGCAAGATGGACTACAAGTTCAGTGGAATTACATTTTTTGTTCTTGTTTTCTGCAGCTTTGTTTGACGATGCAAGTGTCTTCATTGAACCATGCTGTTGGTCTTTTAGCAGTTGGCTTTTTAACAATAAGGAGCATAATAATTGGCATCAGAGGCAGCGGCTGCAGATACGGCAGTGTTTAAATCAGTGAGACCCCTTCATTACTAGCCAGAGAGAGTAGCCAGTAACATGGGTAACTTATCTGCCATGGCTGCAGTAGTTGCAGGGCTGCTATAAGTAGCCTGGCGGTCGTCCCTGGGGCAACACGGCGCCACCTGAAAAGTGAGCAGAAAGTGGTGGGATAATGCTGCGGTAATAAATAAGGTGAGACAAGTCTGACAACACCAAGGGTCAAGACAAGCGTCCAATATGCCTGTGATAGAAAATACCTTTGCCAGAAAATCAGATAAATTATTCACATGACTGTTGCTCCCCAATAAAGATTGTGGTAGTGTGACTTGTTACATATTCTGACAATTTGTTGAGGTATTCGATGCCGGTGATGCTTAAAATGCATCAACATGTACACTGTCTCCAGACACTTTGATTTTACTTCTAAAATTAAGTGCAATTACGTCTTTAGTTTTAATGATGGATCATTTTCACTCTTGACCCATTATCGCTGAGGAGCTTTGTTCAAGTCCCATATTATGCCGTATATGTCACTGTCCGATACTTTTCCAGGATCGCTTTTGGAGAAATGTACGTTTGTTCGGGAAGTGCATATTGTTAATTATTATCAAAAGCTTCCCAACCGTACCTAATGGCGGCGTTCCTTCAACCAAATGGCGAGTCACGATGTGGCTAAGCGCATGCCGCTGCTGTTGTAGCTTCGCTACTCTCCCAAAACCTTCTGAGACTCTCAGCCGCTGCTGGAAGCTGAGTTTGTACCTCCTGCTGAGACAGGTGTGCTGCTGTCAAGCCCAGCAAACGCAGCAGTTCTCCTATCCTACAATGACAGTTATCAGAAGTAGCTACTCAAGCCTAGAAATGATTGATTAAAGAAATGTATTTTGAATAAAGATGTAACTTTCACTTCAAAGCTGTAATGCTTATTTACCCCTAATAAAACTCTGGTTATCATTAAGTTGAACTACTGACGAGTGTTTCAGCTCATTGTGTAAGCTGTTTTGCATTTCTTGTTATTATATTTCTGAACAATATTAATGTAGTAAAACATTTTAAGGTGGCTGACCTTATTTTAAACTGCTGTTAATATTTGCCATGATATTCCAAAATCACATTCTTTACAATGGAACAAGTCATGCACAAGTCATTGTCAGTAACCTGGTTTATTCTGCCAGGAGGATGAGAAGTTCTTAACGGAAGTCTTCGCGCAGCTAACAGATGAAGCAACAGAGGCCAGTAAAAGGAGAGAGCTTGTGAGTAGAGCCTCTTATCCAGTACAATGTGTGTTATATATGTATAACCTCTATGGACAGTTCCAGTGAACAGCCTGGCAAAGCTTCTTCTCTCTTTTCCAGGTCAATTTCTTCAAAGAATTTTGTGCTTTTTCACAAACGTTGCAACCGCAGAACAGGGACTCTTTCTTCAAGACTCTGGCGAATCTCGGCATTCTACCTGCTCTTGAAATAGTCATGGTGCGTCTCAACGAATGGTTATCAGCTCCTCTCAGCATGAAGTCAAATATTTGTAACATTTCTCTCTGCTGTTGAACGATTTGCACATTGCCTTGTTAATTCACGCTCGTCATCTGTGCAACATACCATATCGACATAATCTTTTACCTTCTCTCAGGGAATGGATGACTTGCAGGTGAGGGGGGCGGCCACGGACATTTTCTCGTACCTGGTGGAATTCAGTCCCTCCATGGTCCGGGAGTTTGTCATGCAGGAGCCCCAGCAGACCGATGACGTAAGCACCCCAACACAGCCATGCGTTAGGCTGCCTTCATAACAATCTAAGTATTTTATTTGTATTTACATATAACCTTTTTTCCGACATGACCTTTCATATGTAATAAATAGGGCAGATTTGTTACTTGGACTGTACACTACTCAAGTTGCGTGACTTTATGAGTAGCTGATGTTCATTTATGATGTGAATGAGACAATGTCTGTGTTAGTCGAGTTGCTGTACCAAATGAACACATTTGCCATAGAATGAACTGATTGTGCTGTGGGGATGGCGTGAGGGACTATGAACTGTGGTGTTGAGGCCTGTACATGCTTGGGTGACTGCAGCCCAAGCATGTACAGGCCTATGTATCAAATGTCCATCAAATCAAAGGCGCTAACGCTATTCCCCGCTTTCCTCGTCCATCTTCTCCATCTCATCTGTATCAACTGTTTCAGTCCAAACTTCAGTGTGTCACACTCTAATGACCAATAGGCTCCATAATCTGCGTATTGTATTTGTCTAGCGCAAATGATTTTTGAACATTGGTTCAGTGCCGTGACGTCATTGTTGTTGTTAACCCTTTTTGTTGAAAAAAGATGGAGCGGCTTGGGCTGAATATTGTAATACTTTTCATTCACACGCATACTCGTCGATTATACATCTTTGTCGCAAATGCGAGTGAAATACTCAGCCATCGCAAATACTGATGTTTTGAGGGGGGTTGATGTCTAGGTATGATCTGTGGTGATTGGGTATGATGTTTGTATGTGTATGATCTGTTGTGTGAGGGTGTATGATGTCTGGGCATGATCTGTACTGATGCTGTGAGGGGGTATGATCTGTGAGGGGATATGGAGTCTGGGTATGATGTATGGTGATGCTGTGAGGCGGTATGGAGTCTGGGTATGATGTATGGTGATGCTGTGAGGGGGTTCGATGTGTGGGTCTGTGTGAGGGGGGTATGATGTCTGGGTATGATCTGTGGGGGGGTTATGATGTGTCTCCTGACTGTGGTCTCTGCTTCCCAGGACGTGCTGCTGATCAACGTGGTTATAAAACAGATGATCTGTGACTCTGACCCGGAACTTGGCGGAGCCGTTCAGCTGATGGGCCTGCTCAGGACTCTGATCGACCCGGAGAACATGCTGGCCCCCATCAATGTTAGTTGCACCAGCTCACACATTCACAGCTCACCTGCATTTTTCTGTTCGATGATTCCCAACCTATACAAACACATGCAGTTGCCCATATAAGACCCGGCCTCCGCATGATGATAAATACAAATGTTATGCCCTTCGATTTTGGTAATTGTTGTACAATGTATGTGTTTTTATGTCTTTGTCCATTTTTCTCCCAGAAAACAGAGAAGACAGAGTTTCTGAGTTTCTTCTACAAGTACTGCATGCACGTACTCACCGCCCCACTACTGGCCAACACAGCCCATGATAAGACCTCTAAAGGTATGTGAGGAGATGGCATGGGGCTGGCCTCCACTGTAGCTATCTGGCTTGCACTTTGCCCTCGTCCACTTGTTGTTGCTTCTTTACACATCGTCGTCTATTGCATGTTCACAGATCTACTGGAAGGCTCAACCAAGATCAACCCAGTGTGTCCAGGTAGGTGGGTGGTGGAACACAGTGGAGTCTTACACGCAGCATGCACACCATGCTTTATGAATTGCTACCACAGTATGATCAGACCTGCGAGGTACTGATCCGTGTGAAATGGTTTTCCTTTCTGCGCAGACAACTTCCAGACAGCTCAGCTGTTGGCGCTGATCCTGGAGCTACTGACGTTCTGCGTGGAGCACCACACCTACCACATCAAGACCTACATCATGAACAAGGACCTGTTGCGGAGAGTGTTGGTGCTCATGAACTCCAAGCACACCTTCCTCGCTCTCTGTGAGTACGAGCACAAGTTCAAGCGCGCACACACACACACACGTGACTTAATGCTAGAAACTCCCCATCTCCATAATTTGTTAAAGCTCAGAACGGTTCTATGGAAACTAGAAGTCCTGTGATTTTGTTTTTTTGCCACAGTAAAGCAAAGAAGTGCAAAACACAAGTTCAACGATGTCCATATATGCTGCTCATATTGCAGTGTTCAAACCTCTGGGTTTGATGCCAGACGTTCCCATGAGTGATGTAATGTGTCACCACAGGCGCGCTGCGGTTCATGCGTAGGATCATCGGGCTGAAGGATGAATACTACAACCGCTACATCATCAAGGGGAACCTGTTTGAGCCCGTCATCAACGCTCTGCTGGACAACGGCACCCGATACAATCTGCTCAACTCTGCCATCATAGAGCTTTTTGAGTTTATTAAAGTGGTGAGTACACATAGCCATGGACGTATCGCAACCAAGACCTGATTTGTTGGTTTTAAGATGTTCAACAGAAATGTGCATTGGTTTTGTTTTTCCTCAGGAGGATGTCAAGTCCCTCATAGCCCACATAGTGGACAACTTCTACAAAGCACTTGAATCCATAGAGTATGTCCAAACGTTTAAGGGTCTGAAGGGCCGGTATGAGCAGGAGAAGGATCGGCAGAGCCAGAGACTAAACAGGTGGGTGTCGTTAGAGACCGTCTACATTACAGACGGTCTCTGTAATGTATCGATCATTCTGTGCACATGGACCACTACTGCATCCAGAATAGAATCCAGAATGTTCGTTTTCATGCACACATTGGCCACAAAACCAGCTTGAGCTTCCAGACAAACGCTTAGCTTGGAAATTGTGTTCATATGAAATTGATCATACATAAGAGTTGTGTGGAAGTTAGCATTTTGTGGTTGTTTGAAATCCAAATGGTTTCTACGGGTGAGGGGCCGCATTCATGAAAATGTATTTTGTAGGTACAGACGGGATGCACGGTCAATGGATGAAGACGAGGAGATGTGGTTTAATGACGATGAAGACGATGAGGAAGGAGAGTCTGTTGAGAAGAGTCGGACAGAAGACGACTTCTCTGACAGCTATGGCAAATACATGGAGGCCAAAAAAGGTAGGATCCCAAACAGCCCACCATAAGGCTGTCTTCATTGGAAATATGGTAATCTTTGAGGCACAAAGAACTGGGTGGCGGAGACTGTTTTCTCTAAATGTCTTATTTGTGTAATGGTGACAACGGAATGGCATAGATGACTATCTTGACGAATCACGATCATATAAGCTGGATGGATGGCGCCGTGCTGTCTACAGGCCTTCATCACAGAGGTGTACTTGTAGGAGCCAAAACGGGTGTAGCACACACATTTAATTCGAGGTCTGTATTAAATTAATTAAAGTCACGAGCTACACCTCGGTTGACCCTACTGAAACAACGGTGATTATATTGCACGTGGCTCACTAAACCAGCATGGGATGAAAGGGGAATATTAATCCAGGTGTGTGTGATCTAGGAGCTGCCAATGGATCCAACGGTGCCAACAGCAATGGGAAGCCAGCCGCCGTGCCCCCCCCCCCTGCCTCTTCCACCGCCCCTCCAGCGGTCAACAACAGCTCCGCCTCCTCAGCCAAGAGCACCGCCCTGCCTGCCACACCGCTCGTCAAGGTGAGCCCTGCATAAGGAAGCACCAGGGTAACACTACCCGCTCACTAGCTGATGCGATGCATGGGGATCTAATGACAATGAGTACGTTCACATGACATCATGTGAACGTAGTCTGAATATGACTAGGGCTGGGTATCGAATTTCAATACCTTTAAGACACTGACCGAAACACTTGGATACCATCGAGTATCAAAAAATGCCTTGTCATTCGATTCCAAATTTGGATACCTAAAAAAAAAAAAAGGATCAGTGAGCCATTAATCATACAGTATGCTTCTACCGAGGGAGACACACATTCACTTTCACAACTCGCCGATCATGTTGATAGTTTTTACTTGGAAAGATATTGGATATTCGAAGAGATACTCAAGCTCTGAATTACATTACTGGCGCAGGGAATTGAAAATGCGATCACCAGTCCCGAGTGTCTAGCCGTGTCTACCTGCCCAGGTGATGGGGCTTCTGTGCGAAGCCGTCTCTCTATTGTTTGGTCAATATTTCTAATAGGCGAATGACTAAGTACCCTGCCCTAAACTAGCCAGCCCTTTCTTACATTTCAAAATGTCTCGAATCGAAATGGCATTAAAATAGTTGTTTAGAAGTTAGGGGTGTAACAAATAACCGATTTGAATCGGAAAACCGGTTTTGATTTAAAAGATGCGAGTGCATCGGTACACGGACCNTCATCTGTGCAACATACCATATCGACATAATCTTTTACCTTCTCTCAGGGAATGGATGACTTGCAGGTGAGGGGGGCGGCCACGGACATTTTCTCGTACCTGGTGGAATTCAGTCCCTCCATGGTCCGGGAGTTTGTCATGCAGGAGCCCCAGCAGACCGATGACGTAAGCACCCCAACACAGCCATGCGTTAGGCTGCCTTCATAACAATCTAAGTATTTTATTTGTATTTACATATAACCTTTTTTCCGACATGACCTTTCATATGTAATAAATAGGGCAGATTTGTTACTTGGACTGTACACTACTCAAGTTGCGTGACTTTATGAGTAGCTGATGTTCATTTATGATGTGAATGAGACAATGTCTGTGTTAGTCGAGTTGCTGTACCAAATGAACACATTTGCCATTAGAATGAACTGATTGTGCTGTGGGGATGGCGTGAGGGACTATGAACTGTGGTGTTGAGGCCTGTACATGCTTGGGTGACTGCAGCCCAAGCATGTACAGGCCTATGTATCAAATGTCCATCAAATCAAAGGCGCTAACGCTATTCCCCCGCTTTCCTCGTCCATCTTCTCCATCTCATCTGTATCAACTGTTTCAGTCCAAACTTCAGTGTGTCACACTCTAATGACCAATAGGCTCCATAATCTGCGTATTGTATTTGTCTAGCGCAAATGATTTTTGAACATTGGTTCAGTGCCGTGACGTCATTGTTGTTGTTAACCCTTTTTGTTGAAAAAAGATGGAGGCGGCTTGGGCTGAATATTGTAATACTTTTCATTCACACGCATACTCGTCGATTATACATTTTTGTCGCAAATGCGAGTGAAATACTCAGCATCGCAAATACTGATGTTTTGAGGGGGGTTGATGTCTAGGTATGATCTGTGGTGATTGGGTATGATGTTTGTATGTGTATGATCTGTTGTGTGAGGGTGTATGATGTCTGGGCATGATCTGTACTGATGCTGTGAGGGGGTATGATCTGTGAGGGGATATGGAGTCTGGGTATGATGTATGGTGATGCTGTGAGGCGGTATGGAGTCTGGGTATGATGTATGGTGATGCTGTGAGGGGGTTCGATGTGTGGGTCTGTGTGAGGGGGGTATGATGTCTGGGTATGATCTGTGGGGGGGTTATGATGTGTCTCCTGACTGTGGTCTCTGCTTCCCAGGACGTGCTGCTGATCAACGTGGTTATAAAACAGATGATCTGTGACTCTGACCCGGAACTTGGCGGAGCCGTTCAGCTGATGGGCCTGCTCAGGACTCTGATCGACCCGGAGAACATGCTGGCCCCCATCAATGTTAGTTGCACCAGCTCACACATTCACAGCTCACCTGCATTTTTCTGTTCGATGATTCCCAACCTATACAAACACATGCAGTTGCCCATATAAGACCCGGCCTCCGCATGATGATAAATACAAATGTTATGCCCTTCGATTTTGGTAATTGTTGTACAATGTATGTGTTTTTATGTCTTTGTCCATTTTTCTCCCAGAAAACAGAGAAGACAGAGTTTCTGAGTTTCTTCTACAAGTACTGCATGCACGTACTCACCGCCCCACTACTGGCCAACACAGCCCATGATAAGACCTCTAAAGGTATGTGAGGAGATGGCATGGGGCTGGCCTCCACTGTAGCTATCTGGCTTGCACTTTGCCCTCGTCCACTTGTTGTTGCTTCTTTACACATCGTCGTCTATTGCATGTTCACAGATCTACTGGAAGGCTCAACCAAGATCAACCCAGTGTGTCCAGGTAGGTGGGTGGTGGAACACAGTGGAGTCTTACACGCAGCATGCACACCATGCTTTATGAATTGCTACCACAGTATGATCAGACCTGCGAGGTACTGATCCGTGTGAAATGGTTTTCCTTTCTGCGCAGACAACTTCCAGACAGCTCAGCTGTTGGCGCTGATCCTGGAGCTACTGACGTTCTGCGTGGAGCACCACACCTACCACATCAAGACCTACATCATGAACAAGGACCTGTTGCGGAGAGTGTTGGTGCTCATGAACTCCAAGCACACCTTCCTCGCTCTCTGTGAGTACGAGCACAAGTTCAAGCGCGCACACACACACACGTGACTTAATGCTAGAAACTCCCCATCTCCATAATTTGTTAAAGCTCAGAACGGTTCTATGGAAACTAGAAGTCCTGTGATTTTGTTTTTTTGCCACAGTAAAGCAAAGAAGTGCAAAACACAAGTTCAACGATGTCCATATATGCTGCTCATATTGCAGTGTTCAAACCTCTGGGTTTGATGCCAGACGTTCCCATGAGTGATGTAATGTGTCACCACAGGCGCGCTGCGGTTCATGCGTAGGATCATCGGGCTGAAGGATGAATACTACAACCGCTACATCATCAAGGGGAACCTGTTTGAGCCCGTCATCAACGCTCTGCTGGACAACGGCACCCGATACAATCTGCTCAACTCTGCCATCATAGAGCTTTTTGAGTTTATTAAAGTGGTGAGTACACATAGCCATGGACGTATCGCAACCAAGACCTGATTTGTTGGTTTTAAGATGTTCAACAGAAATGTGCATTGGTTTTGTTTTTCCTCAGGAGGATGTCAAGTCCCTCATAGCCCACATAGTGGACAACTTCTACAAAGCACTTGAATCCATAGAGTATGTCCAAACGTTTAAGGGTCTGAAGGGCCGGTATGAGCAGGAGAAGGATCGGCAGAGCCAGAGACTAAACAGGTGGGTGTCGTTAGAGACCGTCTACATTACAGACGGTCTCTGTAATGTATCGATCATTCTGTGCACATGGACCACTACTGCATCCAGAATAGAATCCAGAATGTTCGTTTTCATGCACACATTGGCCACAAAACCAGCTTGAGCTTCCAGACAAACGCTTAGCTTGGAAATTGTGTTCATATGAAATTGATCATACATAAGAGTTGTGTGGAAGTTAGCATTTTGTGGTTGTTTGAAATCCAAATGGTTTCTACGGGTGAGGGGCCGCATTCATGAAAATGTATTTTGTAGGTACAGACGGGATGCACGGTCAATGGATGAAGACGAGGAGATGTGGTTTAATGACGATGAAGACGACGAGGAAGGAGAGTCTGTTGAGAAGAGTCGGACAGAAGACGACTTCTCTGACAGCTATGGCAAATACATGGAGGCCAAAAAAGGTAGGATCCCAAACAGCCCACCATAAGGCTGTCTTCATTGGAAATATGGTAATCTTTGAGGCACAAAGAACTGGGTGGCGGAGACTGTTTTCTCTAAATGTCTTATTTGTGTAATGGTGACAACGGAATGGCATAGATGACTATCTTGACGAATCACGATCATATAAGCTGGATGGATGGCGCCGTGCTGTCTACAGGCCTTCATCACAGAGGTGTACTTGTAGGAGCCAAAACGGGTGTAGCACACACATTTAATTCGAGGTCTGTATTAAATTAATTAAAGTCACGAGCTACACCTCGGTTGACCCTACTGAAACAACGGTGATTATATTGCACGTGGCTCACTAAACCAGCATGGGATGAAAGGGGAATATTAATCCAGGTGTGTGTGATCTAGGAGCTGCCAATGGATCCAACGGTGCCAACAGCAATGGGAAGCCAGCCGCCGTGCCCCCCCCCCCTGCCTCTTCCACCGCCCCTCCAGCGGTCAACAACAGCTCCGCCTCCTCAGCCAAGAGCACCGCCCTGCCTGCCACACCGCTCGTCAAGGTGAGCCCTGCATAAGGAAGCACCAGGGTAACACTACCCGCTCACTAGCTGATGCGATGCATGGGGATCTAATGACAATGAGTACGTTCACATGACATCACTGATATTAGTCTGAATATGACTAGGGCTGGGTATCGAATTTCAATACCTTTAAGACACTGACCGAAACACTTGGATACCATCGAGTATCAAAAAATGCCTTGTCATTCGATTCCAAATTTGGATACCTAAAAAAAAAAAAAGGATCAGTGAGCCATTAATCATACAGTATGCTTCTACCGAGGGAGACACACATTCACTTTCACAACTCGCCGATCATGTTGATAGTTTTTACTTGGAAAGATATTGGATATTCGAAGAGATACTCAAGCTCTGAATTACATTACTGGCGCAGGGAATTGAAAATGCGATCACCAGTCCCGAGTGTCTAGCCGTGTCTACCTGCCCAGGTGATGGGGCTTCTGAGCGAAGCCGTCTCTCTATTGTTTGGTCAATATTTCTAATAGGCGAATGACTAAGTACCCTGCCCTAAACTAGCCAGCCCTTTCTTACATTTCAAAATGTCTCGAATCGAAATGGCATTAAAATAGTTGTTTAGAAGTTAGGGGTGTAACAAATAACCGATTTGAATCGGAAAACCGGTTTTGATTTAAAAGATGCGAGTGCATCGGTACACGGACCCCTGGATCGGTCTAAACGTAGCATGAACCGGCCGATGGCCCGATCACAAAGTTATGAATCGGTTTTATGTTGTTGCTGTGCTGCTGAATCCTCCGTCTGCTCAGTGTCTGCAGCGCACACACACACACACACACACACACACACACACAGCACACACACACACACACAACACACACTAAACTCGTTAGATAGCGCTCTGTTTGTGAGGGAAAGACAAAAAATGTCCGATACGATTCCTCTCCAGAACTTTGGCTCTAATTTGTGCCAACAGTGAAATTGTAATAGTTAGTTTTATTGTCAGAGGGGCTTTGTAAAGTTCTTAAAATGCAATATGTTACACTAATAAACATGACATGTTTCTGAATTCACATGTCAAAAGTGACAAAATACTTGTTCCCTGGTCTTTGATAAATCTATTTGAAGGTAAGCAATGTCACATTTATAGTATTGACTTATGTTAATTCATAATGTAAAATGATTGTCTACTTTAAACAAGGAACTCTATCAGATCGAATCGTTCCATTTTAAAAATGTATCGTCCCTGAATCGTATCGTACCTCATGTATCTAGATACGTATAGGATCGTCTTTTTTGGAGAGATGCACACCCCTAATAGAAGTGCATCCCGCTAGCTCTGCAACAGTAAAAAATGCAGTAGAAAATCCAATGTGAATGTAACTCAGATAGACTTTACAACGGACAGGTTAAACTGACTTTTGATGTGTGCACATTGGTGGACTTTTTATTGTAAACATACAAAACGAGTACAGCAGTACTTTGATGACATGGAGCCGTGTATGCTATGCCATGCCAAGCTATGCTTCAGACCCCTACACCCACAGGGCAGCGGTGCTATACTGCCCCCATGCAGGGCAGTGTAGTATACCGCCCAATAAGGGATGTAGTCTCATAAACTGTTAAAATGTTTTATAATAAACAGTTATCTGAAGGTTCCCAGTTAGATTTTTGGCTTTTATACATTTTTATTTATTGATATGTTAACTTGATGCTGGTGAAGTTGTGGTAAATAGGTTTATGAGATGTAATTCATTTTTTGTTCAAATAGAAAAAATGGTATCGAAAAAATATTGTTTAGGAACCAGTATCCAAACATTTTGAACGATACCCAGCCCTAAATATGACAATATTCCGAATTTGATACAGGTCATTTAACAGCATATTCCGTTTGGATATTCCGAATTAGGCCTCATTCGAAATGTAGCATTTTCCGATTAATGTGCGTCTCAATGTGGTAGAGATGCATGCCCAAAAGAAAAACCCGCATTTCTGGTCTGAAGGAGAAACGCCTACTTTTAAACATTTTGAAAGACCTGGATTTTTGTAAATATATTTTACATTTGGGCACACCCAAAAGCCTGTTGATATACAGGCTTTTGGGTGTGCCCAAATGTAAAATATATTTACAAAAATCCTTGC
Source organism: Coryphaenoides rupestris (assembly GCA_002895965.2). Classification (NCBI taxonomy): domain Eukaryota; kingdom Metazoa; phylum Chordata; class Actinopteri; order Gadiformes; family Macrouridae; genus Coryphaenoides; species Coryphaenoides rupestris. Next base: position 205,328 of record PIJE02000010.1, on the reverse strand, counting down.
CGTAGGACTACATCATGGAGCCGTGTTATGTTGATCGGAATATGCATGGCTGCATGTAAACGGGAATATTGGTAGATTAATATAAACCATTTTCACTAGCCATGTCACTTAGTCTTTTTTTAATTGAGGGCAAAAAACTAAATATTGTGTGCATGTAAACATAGTCAATGTTCTCCCGTTCCCAGGCCGGCCTGGTGGGTCTGGTGGACTATCCGGATGATGAAGACGAAGAGGAAGACGAGGAAGAGGAGCAGTCTCCACGGAAACGGGCCCGTCTGGGCTCCTAAGGAGCGTCTGTTTCCTTCTCCTCATCGAGGGACGTGGAGTCCTCTTTTCTCGCTCCTTCAGTCGTCCCATTGGTCCTTGGCCTGCGTGTGCCATCTATCAGTCACTGTTCTGGTCTCGCTAAGGAGACGGATGTTGGCTGGCGCCCACTTTGCTCAACTACTCCCGAACTCCGTCCTCGTTCCCGTGGAAACAAGTGGAAACCCCGCCTCCACCCCCAGAAAGACACGCCGCTCTTCTTCCTCCAGATGTGCCCCAGAGCCACGCGCATCCCTGCCTTCTCCGTGTCCTCCTCTGCTTTTAGTCTCCTCCTCACCCTCTTGGACCGCCTGGCTAACTGTAGACCGGCGGTGCCACGGTGGTTCTCTGTTCTGATGGTTGCTGTAGCAACATGGACAAGGTAGCAACTGCACTACAGCTTAACCCCCTCCCCCCCATTGTGTTTTTTTTTTATTTCTCCTTTCCATTGTTCCCAAACGCCAACGAGCTCTATGGATGGGAGGGATGCTGCGACACGGCCAGCCAAGCGTGCGACCAGCAGGCCAGCAGGTCAGGCTAGCAGGACTAGCCGTGGTAGCCGGGGAGACGGCGTGTCTCAGTGGTGCGCGTGGCGTGCCTCCACTGGGCTTTCTGGGGAACTGAGTAAAGGCTGCATAGCAACAAGAAGCCAAAATGCCGCACGGCACAGAAGGTCAAACATTACAAATCCAGCCGGCTCAGCATTAGAGGAGCAGGACTCGACTGTTGGGAGCCCAGGGCAAACTGCTCTAATCATGTACAAAACGCGTGTTCTCACACCAGACTGCGTTAGCAAGGAATCTTGTATTTCATGAAAGTACTGTACAGAATATTTTTTTTTCTTTCTTTTGAATCATTTACCCCTGACCTGATTCTGAAAATGGAGAGATGTACCTACCTGCCGGTGTAATTAGTTTCTTTTTTTGTGGTTGCACAAACAGGTGGGCTCACAATTTATCCTTTAGAAAAAAAAAATCCAATTCATTTGATTAATTGTACAATGAAAAACAAGTTGCAAATGCTGGTTTTAAAAGTATGTATTTCAACTGCAGTTGAGTCGTTTGTTTTATTTTTGCAGCCAATATTTTGAGGATGTCTGGAGTTGTGGATTTCTAGTGCAGACTTTAAGTAGCAATCTCTTCTTGTTGTGAAATGCCCAAAGTTTCAGAGCAGTATTTAGTACATGAACCACTCAGGAGCAACAGGTAAAACCATAGCACCTTCTACAAAAGAAGCTTGTCTAGATTTATTTGGGAAGATTGAGGCCCCTTTACTCCTAGAGCATGCTTGGTTAGCATGGTAATTAATTTACTTTAGTTTCTAATCTAACCCAGTTGGCTTTACTCCTCGAGGTCAGCTTGACTTGACATGAAACCTCCACTCTCCCAGCCATCATGACTTCCTCTGGTCGGCCTTAATGGGTTATTTTCATGTAATTTTTTTTAATTAACTTTTTTTAATCTTGTTTTTCAGAATTCAGCAGTTTTGGCTAACAGGATTTTATACCCTGTGCTGGAAGTAATGGAGATTTCAGTGTTTTATTTTTATTTTAAACATTCCTACCGTGCAATCGTAGGCATTAAACAACGTGAGAAAGTGACTCGTAGTCCTCCACCTCTCGGTCTCCAGAGATATATTCAGAGAAGGTTGTGGTAGTGAGAGGACATCACGGATAGAAGGGTTTTACCTGGGTGCATGGACACAGATGCTCTTAATACCACCACATGTTCATAGATCTAGTTTTCTCTGCCATGGTTTTAGTTGTTTCAACCTCATTTACTGTAACTACCATCCATTGTTAACATTTGTATGTATTTTGTTTTTATTTTTTAAACAGATTTTCCAAATTAAATGTGACCCTGGCATTACACTTGTGAATCCAGCATTATTTTTAATAAAACATTTCAGATTGGCCTTCCAGCTGTTTTGGAAATGACACTTTACCTTGATGTAGTCAAAGTTTGCTTTACATAATTTCCTAGTATCTTAATTGGTACAGTTTGGTAAGTTGTTGAAGTACAAACTATCAAGGATTAAACTAGTGTTAAACATTTAAGTCAAACTATAGTCAAAAGGTACCTATCCAAGCCTTTTTAAAGACTAATATTTTAACAATTGTTAAACATGTTCTATAACAATTATTTCTTATTGCTACAAGCAATGAGCTTATGGGGGGGGGTCAGAAAGAATAGCATTTAAAAAGTGAGGGCTGACATCCCAATGACCCCATTCAAATGTCATGTTTAACTCTGGTGTTTTATATAAAATTGGATTTATTAAACTATACATGAAAGGAATCACAAAGGAAGAGATACATTATAACATGTTTGCCAGCAGGTTCTATGTTGGTTTTATGAATTAATACTTCAATTCTTGTAAAAAAAAAATAAACAAATGATACCACAATCCAGTCCATTTACCCTCTTCTCACATCACAGGCCCTGCAGGGTGAGTGGTTGGCGCCTGTGGCCAAACTGTTGATTGTTGCTAACAATTAATAGTTGTGAAGAGCACACTTAATTCATGAGCTCATAATTGGTAGAATATCGAATGTTGTGAGTGTAATCGGTCACCTCCAGCCTAACAGTTGGCTCCTCTGGTATTTATTGCTTCCTAATGACTGAGAAAGACACTGAAATTGAAGATCTGTTTCATGTCTATTCAGAGCCTCGTCACGCCAGACATTTACTGCAGAGCCATGATTGATCATAGACATACACATAGATGCATTGGCCTTATCAATGTCATCGCCAAATTGGAGAACAAGTCAATGGGGAGATGTTTTTCTTGCTAAAAAGCATAACGATAATATACAATACCTTGATCTACAGTATATATAGACCTATACAAAGTAAGAATGTATTTTTTGTACTCCATGTAGATCATAAACAATAAATATAAAAACCACCCTTTGAAATTGGATGAGAAATGTAAATGTTATACTGCTTTTTTTCTCCAGAAGAACCACAGCTCCCCTGTTTACTTGTGTTTAGAATAGAATAGAATAGAACTTTATTAATCCCGAAGGAAATTCTTGTGCCAGGTTACAGGTTTACAGGCCACGCTTCTCCAATATTGAATGACGTTGATGTACGTCTGCCATGATGAGCAAGGTCTAATGTGATAGTTATCGCATTGATGGAAGAGAGAAGCTCCAGTCAAATCATCTTTTTTGCTTAGGAAGTTTCCCAACTCAGTGAAATGACCCGGAAGTATCTAAGTGACAGCCATGATCAGAGCTGTTGGAATGCTAAGGAAAGGTGCTTCAATGCTTCCTTTATCTCCTTTAGCATAGGGTACACAGAACCATCCTTTACGAAAGGAAAGGAGATAATGTCGTCCCACAATTCAGTGTGGCAGCAACATTTAAAGTGATGCACTATTCAGTCGATCACGAAAACAAATGATTAACATGACCGACAAGAGATGCATACCATCATGCAAACAATAGGTATTCATGTCGATAATATGAGTGGACAGGAGGATGAGCGTGAGCAACCATTCTCAATGTGACAACCATTTAGTTTCACTTTTGTGACTGGTAGACTATATCCCTTTTTAACTGCAATTCCAACCATGGTAATGTTGTAATATCTTTCACCGGGTTGTCCACGTTTATACAGTATATAGCCTACATGAAATAACACTGTAAAACGCACAGGCCGAAGTGTCTAAGATGTGCTTTTAGTAGTCCATCTTCAAAACATTGTAGACAGACCCACATCTACATAACATCCGCCATCGCATAATTACATAGCCTAGTGTAAAAGCAGTGGGATTCTCTGAGCACAGTCCTTTCCTTGACCTCATGACGTTTTCCATCGAGGTCAAGAAAAAGTGGCAAGGACATAGGATGTTATGTTGACCATAAGTATTCGACCGGAGCCGTAGTGTTCTTTGTGTGTGTGGTCATTATTTTTTGATGACTTCCTCTTTCAGCTTTTCTGCCAGATGTTTTCTCTTCTGGAGTTTCTTCTTTTCCTCTGCAGAGATCTCCTGGGGAAAGAGAGACCAGTTTACCAGTAAAGACACACGCTCAAGCTTTTATTGCTACAAACTAAAGGAGTTTAGTTTGAGTTTGAGTCCCAGACAAAGGCTTTACTTTGGCTGATTTAAATGTTTGGGCTGAAACAAAGTGTCGGTGTCAACTGTGAGATTCAATATCCTCTGCATCATCCAAATATTGGGTTACTTTATAAATAGTGTTGCCGTTAGTTTCTGAACCTTCAGTAAAAATGTGCATTTTTGAATAAATGTGTGGAGTATTGGATGTGAGGAGTGATCCGATACTATCCCACAGTTGACCCCCCCCCCCCCCCCCCACTGTGTAACTACCAAGAGAGAGAGCAGGACAAAGAGTTCATTACACTACACCAGTGGTTCCCAAACAGTGTGCTGCAGTGCCGTGGGGCAAGTCAGGTGTGCTGTGGGGTTTGGTGACAACTATACATTATTATTGCAAATACTATATTGTATATAACTATACAAACATTTTGAATAAATTTTGTTATGAATTAAGTTGTGAATTGTATTTTTCCAATAGTGTCAAAATCGGTTATCTATTTTAGAAAGTTGAATTATTTTGTTAACAACCATTTAATAAGCAATATAGTTGTTTGTCATATTACATTTTGCATTAGTAAATAAAAAGATATGTTTATAAGTGTTAACACGTGTCATAGAGGCTATTTTGCATGGATATGAAACCAGATGTGACTTGAGATTTTGGGTCGCACAAAATCTGGTGTGCCTTGGGCACAACAAAGTTTGAAAACCACTGGACTAAACACTGTCACTGCACTCCAAGCAGCAAGATGATCACCTTCTGTTTGGAGGAGTTGGGAGCATGAGGTGCTGCTGGAGCAGGACTAGGAGCCCCTTTCCTCTGGGGCTGACACACTGCCTCCTGACATACCAAAGCCAGACCAGAGAGGTCAGACCAGAGAGGCCAGACCAGAACAGGGCTAGAGGCATTACAGGGCCAAAACCAGGCCCAGACATGCAGTAATAAAGATCAAGAATGCAAATAAGCAATAAGAATGAAGAATATGTGTGGTTTTACATTTAGGGCATTTAGCAGATGCCTTTGTCTAAAGCGACCTACAATAAGTACATTTGTGTGTTAGAGAGTGAAACAACAATATATCGCTGAAGATTTGAAGATTCAAGAACTTTATTTGTCACATACACATACAGGTTATTCAGTGAAATGAAAAGTGGCGATGCTCAGCAGAATGTGCAAAAGAATACCATAGATAGAACAAGTTTCAAAGCACTCATAACTGCTAGGTTAACCCCTTGCTGGTAAACAGCAAGCGAGGACAAGGTAGTGTGATAAAAGCAGACATATTTCAAAATTAGGGATTCAATTATAAAGCTCAGAAAATTACATTTGAGAACGAAGAGAGATCATAACTACATGGTGTATTTATAGAGGGTGTGTGGACAGAGGGTGTGTTTACCGGGGTGACGGGGGCTGAGGGAGGGTCGGGGGCTCTCTCCTCCGGACCGGGCGTCTGCTGGCCGTTGGCTGTTTTGCGCTTCAGAGCCTGCAGCTTATCTCTCTGTTTGCCGCAGGTAGAGCGCCCTCTGCTGGACCTGCTCCTGCACACAGCACACAACCAGAGTCATGTTTTCATCCAAATGACCCAGGAACTATGCCGTCTGTTTCCACTGCGGCCTGAAGACCTGCATAGATTTGGCAATTTATTCTGCTGACATATGACAAAGGGACGGCTGTTTTTACATGCAACTAATGTCTCCAAAACATATATAAATATAATCAACGCAATGGATTATCATATTTCATATTAGCATCATTACTGACGTAAATAGCAAGCAAATCTGTTTTTTTCGCTTTTTTGTTCTGTTTATTTGTTACATGCTTGATCTAAAAGAACCTTTAAAGTAAACAAACAGATTTTATGAGCTATTGCAGACCGTGCGATGAAAAGTAAGGGGCTAAATAAGTCCCTGGAACTTAATTAAAAGACTGTGGTTCCTGCGGTGGAAACGCAGCTCTATATACACACCAGCACTGTGTCTCCATTTCCCCCCGGCTTAACTCCCCAAAATCTGTTTACATCACTGGTCGCTGCACAAGTACCCTACCCCAGGCGCCAACGTAAAGGGCTGCCCACTGCTCCTGGCATAATACATAATACAGGGTCAAATGGGTCAAATGCAGAGACTAAATTTCCACGGGCCACCCTCCCTGCATGCGTGTGTGTTTGGCGGTCACCACTTCCTCCATGCTGTGTGTTTGTGACCATAAGTGTGGATTAATAAAGTGATCTTATCTTATCTTATCTTAAACGAAAGCTAGTGTTTCTCTGGTTTTAAACACGTATCACTTCCGATTGTTCTTCATGGTGCCTTTGTGGGAAAGGTTCCTTTGCAGAAAAGTGTGTGAATGAGAGAAAGGTGTTTTTATAACATTTAAAATGTTTGAGTTTGAACATTGCTATTGGGGTCTAAAATCATTTGTTTCCTTGACACACATTGATTGGTTCACCAGCGGGGGAACAGTGCTGACACTGAGGAGAGCAGAAACAGGCTTACGGTGTGGGGCTTGGAGATGCTGGCTTCCTTGTGCGACTCGTTCAGACCCCCCGATGCATCTTCTGGGGCAGCTGTCCCACTGTGCTCCTGCCCCTCAGGGATACTGGTGGCCTGGGGACCAGAAGACAATCAGCTGTCGATCAAGTAGTGTCTGATGTCAAAATGTAGTTCCCATAAGCATAAGCATAATCCTCTAGTGGCTTGATTTGCAGCTAGTTATAGCTACGTCATTTTGAGTCTTATTCATTTTCAGACGTTTGTCTCTGAGACAGGCAGAAAGGACGACAATAAAACAATAGACATTATCTGGATGGATTGACTTGTGAATGGGTGTATTATATTCTTGCAAAACTTTATACCTCAGTTATCTTGGAGTAAATAGCTGCAGTTGAAGGGTTACACAGGTGCATATTATGGAAAAACTGACTTTTTCAGTGCTACAGGGTCACATTTGGGTATTTGTGAGTGCCTACCAACTCAAAAATGCTGTTTCATGAAGGCTATGCCATCTAGGCTTCACCTTATCCATCAAGATTGGAGACGCCGCGGACCGCACACCACAATGATCCTTTTCAGGACCAAGATGACGACCAGCATACCTAGGAAGCATGCTTCCTTTGCTTGGGGGCTGAGCATGCAGGCGCCACCCTCACAGGCTCTCCGCTGCTAATTGTTAGGGTTCCGGTCCGGCACTGTCAGAACCTTGTCGCTCTGATTCCCCTTCATCTTTTTATGGGTTCCATAAAAGGAGCTGGCTGTATCAGGGTTTATAGACTCTCTCTATTCTCCTACTCGCCCGCTGTGTGTGGGGGAGAATTAGAGGTTGTTATGTTTCGCACAGTATGATGGTCTTGAGTCCGGTGTGCCCCAGGAGTTTTTGGTCCAGCAGGGGTACATTTATAGGGCTCCACTCGCAGCTTCACCTTAGCCTATAAGGCAAAGCCTAGATGGCGTAGCCTACATGAAATAGAACGATAGTTATGTTATTCTAACTCTAGGTTTATGATTGTAGGCATAGCCATCTAGTTTCTCACCTGCTGTTCCCTCCATTGCTGAAATATTATGTGGAGGACGAGTGCTGGCCGAGGCGGCCTTATACTGTATATGCATGGTGCTGGGCCCACATTGATTGGTACATTGTTGAACTTTCAGTGGGACAAGCCCATAAGGCTACACTTAGAATCAGAGAACTAGAGTTTGTGGCAGACGGCCACTGAGGGGCCGACTAAAGAGTGTGCACGACAGTCGGGGGAACCGCAATTCCCCATCGGCCCCCAGAGGGAGACGAGGAGACAGGAATATGGAGAGAGGCAATCAGCCTTAGTGAAATGGGCTGCGCCTCGTTGAAGGAACTAGGTGGCAGCCAATCAATGGCCGGCCTACAGACAATAAATAGGAGAGGACCTGGGTGGAAGAGAGGAAGAGAGGAGAGAGAAGAGAGAGAGAGAGAAGAGAGAGAGAGAGGAGAGAGAGAGAGAGAGAGAGAGAGATAGAGAGAAGAGAGAGAGAGAGAGAGAGAGAGAGAGAGAGAGAGAGAGAGAGAGAGAGAGAGAGAGAGAGGAGAGAGGAGAGGAGAGGAGAGAAGAGAGAGAGGAGAGAGAGTCGAAGGAGGAAGGGTGAGGACCAAGACGCTGTGTGCGTAAGTTCGAGAGATACAGAAGTGGCTGTGTGCACTGACCTTTTTGGACTGTATGAGAACCCGTTGTGTGTACCGACCCTTGCCTGCCTGACTACCCTCCCGCCTGCCTTGCCCTGGACCCCATGAGACCACTTCCCAGTGTGATACCCCTGTTTATGGAATACAACGACGATATTGGAATAACGGATTTGGCCCTACAATAACCCTGCACTTTCCCTCCCCCTTGACAGTAAATAAAGACTCTGATTGCATTGAATACTGGTGTGGGACAACTGAATTATTATCTTCAGTCGTGTGGGCACTCAGTAATAGGAGAGTGCCACAAGTTATAATAACATAACTATCATTTCAACGAGCAGTTCTGATTCAGGCTCCAAGTAGAGTGGGGAGCCCACTGCAGCTAGTCTAGTGGTGAAATGCAAGTCATGAGGTGTTGGCAGACAACACCCCTGCCTGGCCCATTACTGTTGTCAAGAAAACATTGCTGGCTATCGCCTAACTTACAACGTTACACCTTGAGTTGTAGTGCTGCGTTAATTTAATGAACACATTGTTTTGAATGGACGGATGCTATGAGGTCGAGGGTTTTTCACCATCGCGATTAGAAAATGCTGCAGGCTTTCACTGTCTACTCGCTACCATCAGATTTGGGGGCGGGTGTAGCCAGAACGTTTGACATTACCTGCTAATCCAAAACAGGATGCACTTAAAGGAAAACATGGATTTTTCAAACTAGACCTCATTTTCCGATCATTTAGGGTTTAACTGACACAACACAACAAACTCAACTACGGCAGCCGCGACTCCCGAAAGGTAAAGAAAAAAACGTGCCTTTGTCTGTGGACTATTTCCATCATGTTGTCAAACACATAACAATCTGAGCCTGTCAGGGGCAAAAACAACACTTTTAGAACGACGTTTCCATGAAAGTTGTGAAGACCCATCACCTTTTACTGTTTAACCGCTTAGAAACACACAAGCGCCTATTGTGAAAAATGAATTGTGAACTACTCTCGAATGCAATAACCCCCCAACTCCAAAACGGTAGGGAAGCAAGTAGAGGTGCACCAGCACAAGATACATACAGAGGGATCATTGGGCAATAGCGTCTTATGAGGTTATTGTGTGCGTGGCTGCAAAATGCGTTTGAGTGCGAGATAAGTGCAGTTTGGACATCCATGCCTCTCGCGACTAAACGCTTGGTGTTTGATGCCTAAACCGATGTTGCCCCAATGTCTTATAGTTGTTTGTCATATTACATTTTGCATTAGTAAATAAAAAGATATGTTTATAAGTGTTAACACGTGTCATAGAGGCTATTTTGCATGGATATGAAACCAGATGTGACTTGAGATTTTGGGTCGCACAAAATCTGGTGTGCCTTGGGCACAACAAAGTTTGAAAACCACTGGACTAAACACTGTCACTGCACTCCAAGCAGCAAGATGATCACCTTCTGTTTGGAGGAGTTGGGAGCATGAGGTGCTGCTGGAGCAGGACTAGGAGCCCCTTTCCTCTGGGGCTGACACACTGCCTCCTGACATACCAAAGCCAGACCAGAGAGGTCAGACCAGAGAGGCCAGACCAGAACAGGGCTAGAGGCATTACAGGGCCAAAACCAGGCCCAGACATGCAGTAATAAAGATCAAGAATGCAAATAAGCAATAAGAATGAAGAATATGTGTGGTTTTTACATTTAGGGCATTTAGCAGATGCCTTTGTCTAAAGCGACCTACAATAAGTACATTTGTGTGTTAGAGAGTGAAACAACAATATATCGCTGAAGATTTGAAGATTCAAGAACTTTATTTGTCACATACATATACAGGTTATTCAGTGAAATGAAAAGTGGCGATGCTCAGCAGAATGTGCAAAAGAATACCATAGATAGAACACGTTTCAAGCACTCATAACTGCTAGGTTAACCCCTTGCTGGTAAACAGCAAGCGAGGACAAGGTAGTGTGATAAAAGCAGGACATATTTCAAAATTAGGGATTCAATTATAAAGCTCAGAAAATTACATTTGAGAACGAAGATCATAACTACATGGTGTATTTATAGAGGGTGTGTTGATGGAGAGTGTGTTAATAGAGGGTGTGTGGACAGAGGGTGTGTTTACCGGGGTGACGGGGGCTGAGGGAGGGTCGGGGGCTCTCTCCTCCGGACCGGGCGTCTGCTGGCCGTTGGGCTGTTTGCGCTTCAGAGCCTGCAGCTTATCTCTCTGTTGCCGCAGGTAGAGCGCCCTCTGCTGGACCTGCTCCTGCACACAGCACACAACCAGAGTCATGTTTTCACCCAAATGACCCAGGAACTATGCCGTCTGTTTCTACTGCGGCCTGAAGACCTGCATAGATTTGGCAATTTATTCTGCTGACATATGACAAAGGGACGGCTGTTTTTACATGCAACTAATGTCTCCAAAACATATATAAATATAATCAACGCAATGGATTATCATATTTCATATTAGCATCATTACTGACGTAAATAGCAAGCAAATCTGTTTTTTTCGCTGTTCTGTTTATTTGTTACATGCTTGATCTAAAAGAACCTTTAAAGTAAACAAACAGATTTTATGAGCTATTGCAGACCGTGCGATGAAAAGTAAGGGGCTAAATAAGTCCCTGGAACTAAAAGACTGTGGTTCCTGCGGTGGAAACGCAGCTCTATATACACACCAGCACTGTGTCTCCATTTCCCCCCGGCTTAACTCCCCAAAATCTGTTTACATCACTGGTCGCTGCACAAGTACCCTACCCCAGGCGCCAACGTAAAGGGCTGCCCACTGCTCCTGGCTGCCCCTGGAGGGGCAGCATAATACAGGGTCAAATGGGTCAAATGCAGAGACTACATTTCCGCGGGCCACCCTCCCTGCATGCGTGTGTGTTTGGCGGTCACCACTTCCTCCATGCTGTGTGTTTGTGACCATAAGTGTGGATTAATAAAGTGATCTTATCTTATCTTATCTTAAACGAAAGCTAGTGTTTCTCTGGTTTTAAACACGTATCACTTCCGATTGTTCTTCATGGTGCCTTTGTGGGAAAGGTTCCTTTGCAGAAAAGTGTGTGAATGAGAGAAAGGTGTTTTTATAACATTTAAAATGTTTGAGTTTGAACATTGCTATTGGGGTCTAAAATCATTTGTTTCCTTGACACACATAGTTTGGTTCTCCAGCGGGGGAACAGAGCTGACACTGAGGAGAGCAGAAACAGGCTTACGGTGTGGGGCTTGGAGATGCTGGCTTCCTTGTGCGACTCGTTCAGACCCCCCGATGCATCTTCTGGGGCAGCTGTCCCACTGTGCTCCTGCCCCTCAGGGATACTGGTGGCCTGGGGACCAGAAGACAATCAGCTGTCGATCAAGTAGTGTCTGATGTCAAAATGTAGTTCCCATAAGCATAAGCATAATCCTCTAGTGGCTTGATTTGCAGCTAGTTATAGCTACGTCATTTTCAGTCTTATTCATTTTCAGATGTTTGTCGTCTGAGACAGGCAGAAAGGACGACAATAAAACAATAGACATTATCTGGATGGATTGACTTGTGAATGGGTGTATTATATTCTTGCAAAACTTTATACCTCAGTTATCTTGGAGTAAATAGCTGCAGTTGAAGGGTTACACAGGTGCATATTATGGAAAAACTGACTTTTTCAGTGCTACAGGGTCACATTTGGGTATTTGTGAGTGCCTACCAACTCAAAAATGCTGTTTCATGAAGGCTATGCCATCTAGGCTTCACCTTATCCATCAAGATTGGAGACGCCGCGGACCGCACACCACAATGATCCTTTTCAGGACCAAGATGACGACCAGCATACCTAGGAAGCATGCTTCCTTTGCTTGGGGGCTGAGCATGCAGGCGCCACCCTCACAGGCTCTCTGCTGCTAATTGTTAGGGTTCCGGTCCGGCACTGTCAGAACCTTGTCGCTCTGATTCCCCTTCATCTTTTTATGGGTTCCATAAAAGGAGCTGGCGCCTACAGACAATAAATAGGAGAGGACCTGGGTGGTGGGGACGGTCGAGAGAGTGGAAGGAGGAAGCAGGAAGGGAGTGGAAGAGAGAGAGAGAGAGGAGAGAGAGAGAGGAGAGAGGGGAAGAGAGAGAGAGAGAGAGAGAGGAGAGAGAAGAGAGAGAGAGAGAGAGAGAGAGAGAGAGAGAGAGAGAGAAGAAGAGAGGAGGAAGGGTGAGGACCAAGACGCTGTGTGCGTAAGTTCGAGAGATACAGAAGTGGCTGTGTGCACTGACCTTTTTGGACTGTATGAGAACCCGTTGTGTGTACCGACCCTTGCCTGCCTGACTACCCTCCCGCCTGCCTTGCCCTGGACCCTATGCGACTACTTCCCGGTGTGATACCCCTGTTTATGGAATACAACGACGATATTGGAATAACGGATTTGGCACTACAATAACCCTGCACTTTCCCTCCCCCTTGACAGTAAATAAAGACACTGATTGCATTGAATACTGGTGTGGGACAACTGAATTATTATCTTCAGTCGTGTGGGCACTCAGTAATAGGCGAGAGTGTGCCACATATGGTGGAGAATGCGGGCAAAGAACTGAAGTGGACTGAAGGTAATAAATTCCCCCCCCCCCACCAAGCCACCATGGATGTGGGGGCCCGGTTCAATGACTTTCTATGTAGTGGCCTGGATGGCGATCACCCTGTTGCGACCGGCAGGAAAAATAAATCTGCCAGGAAACAGAGGGCCCACGGGTCCCGGAGAAAGAGAAAGAGGTCTCTCTCCAGGAGGAGGCCTCCCTGGCTAAGGACAAAATAAAGCAGCTCAGCCAGGAGCTGCAGAGGGAAAAGGAGAAGATGGGCCCGGTGGAGGCTATGATAAAGGAGCTGGGGGCCATGCAGGCTACAACCCAGAGGAGGTACCAGGAGCTGGAGGCCATGCAGCTCACGGTGAGGGAGCAGCTGGAGGGCCGGATCGGTCAGCTGCTGCTGGAGCGGCGGGAGCACGAGGCCACCCTGGAGGCCGCAGCCCAGCAGGAGGAGCAGGCCCGGAAGGAGGCCAAAGGGCTCCAGGCCCAGCTGAAGGCCGCAGCCCAGCAGGAGGAGCAGGCCCGGAAGGAGGCCAAAGGGCTCCAGAACCAGCTGGGGGCCCAGCTGAAGGCCGCAGCCCAGCTGATGGTGGAGCAGGCCAAAGAGCTCCAGGCCCAGCTGAAGGCCGCAGCCCGGCTGACGGCAGAGCAGGCCAAAGAGAGCAGCAGGCCCTGGAGCAGGCTGAAGAGCTCCAGGCCCAGCTGACGGCGGAGCAGGCCCAGAGGACTGCCGCCGGCCAGCGGGAGCAGCAAGGGGCCTGGAGTGAAGCCAATGAGCTCCAGGCCCAGCTGATGACCGCTTGGGCCAACGAGAGCAGCAGGGCTTAAGAAGCTCCAGCCAAGCTGATGGCCGCTGCCAACGAGAGAGAAGCAGGCTGAAGGCGCCTCCAGGCCCAAGCTGATTGGCGAGAAGCAGGCCCAGGCAGGGCCGCCGGCCAGGCGACGAGCAGAAGGCCCTGGAGCAGGCCGAAGAGCTCCAGGCCCAGCCTGACGGCGGAGCAGGCCCAGCGCAGGGCCACCGGCCAGCGAGAGCAGCAGGCCCTGGAGCAGGCTGAAGAGCTCCAGGCCCAGCTGACGGCGGAGCAGGCCCAGCTGAGGGCCGCAGGCCCAGCGGGCGGCGTGGCCGCAGGCCCAGCGCAGGGCCGCAGGCCCCGCGGGCGGTGCTGGCCCGCCAGGCCCAGCGGCGGCGTTGGCTGCAGCAGCAGGATGACCCGGACGGTGCCGGACGGGGCGGTGCAGCAGCGGACGACGACCCGAGGGGCGGCGGCGCAGCGGACTACCCGAGCGGAGGCACCACAGAGCGGGGACCATTAGAGGAGGGGACCACCCAGCGAGGGGAGATACGCCCCAGGGGACAGGGTCACCCTGGGCCCCGCAGCCGACGTGGCCCCACTGGCAAAGCCCCAGGCGTCAGGAGAGACAATTCCCCCATTCGGCCCCCAGAGGGAGACGAGGAGACAGGAATTTATGGAGAGAGGCCAATTCAGCCTTAGTAAATTGGGCTGCCCGCCTCGTTGAAGGAATAGGGCGGGCAGCCAATCAATGGCCGGCGCTACAGACAATAAAATAGGATGAGGACCTGGTGGGTGGGGACGGTCGAGAGAGAGAGAGAGAAGAGACGAGAGCTCAGAGAAGAGACGAGATAAGAGAGAGATGAGAGAGAGAGAGAGAGAGAGAGATAGAGAGAGGAGCAGAGAGAGACGAGGAGAGAGAAGAGAGAGAGAGGAGAGAGAGGACGAGAGAGAGAGGAGGAGAGAGAGAGAGAGAGAGAGATACAGATACAGAAACAGAAGTGGCTGTGTGCACTGACCTTTTTGGACTGTAATGAGAACCCGATTGTAGTGTACTGACCCTTGCCTGCCTGGACTACCCTCCCGCCTGCCGTGCCCTGGACCCCCATGAGACCACTCCCCAGTGTGATCACCCCTGTTTATGGAATACAACGACGATATTGGAATAACGGATTTGGCCCTACAATAACCCTGCACTTTCCCTCCCCCTTTACAGTAAATAAAGACTGATTGCATTGAATACTGGTGTGGGACAACTGAAATATTATCTTCAGTCGTGTGGGCACTCAGTAATAGGAGAGTGCCACAAGTTATAATAACATAACTATCATTTCAACGAGCAGTTCTGATTCAGGCTCCAAGTAGAGTGGGGAGCCCACTGCAGCTAGTCTAGTGGTGAAATGCAAGTCATGAGGTGTTGGCAGACAACACCCCTGCCTGGCCCATTACTGTTGTCAAGAAAACATTGCTGGCTATCGCTTAACTTACAACGTTACACCTTGAGTTGTAGTGCTGCGTTAATTTAATGAACACATTGTTTTGAATGGACGGATGCTATGAGGTCGAGGGTTTTTCACCATCGCGATTAGAAAATGCTGCAGGCTTTCACTGTCTACTCGCTACCATCAGATTTGGGGGCGGGTGTAGCCAGAACGTTTGACATTACCTGCTAATCCAAAACAGGATGCACTTAAAGGAAAACATGGATTTTTCAAACTAGACCTCATTTTCCGATCATTTAGGGTTTAACTGACACAACACAACAAACTCAACTACGGCAGCCGCGACTCCCGAAAGGTAAAGAAAAAAACGTGCCTTTGTCTGTATTGGGACTATTTCCATCATGTTGTCAAACACTTATAACAATCTGAGCCTGTCAGTGGCAAAGGAAACACTTTTAGAGACGTACATGGATGTGCATGCATGATTGCCCCCTAAAGGATTCCATTGCAGACTGACGGGTGAATCGGTCTCCCTCAAAATCGGCCCAAGTCATACATTTGTGTCCACATTGGGTCAGTTAGACCCAAATGATTAGTAAATTGGGTCTAGGTTGAGAATTCCCAAAGTTTTTCATTAATACATGCGTTTAACCTGTAGATGGCAATTTGACATGTTGTGCTTTTTAAGATTTGGATGTAACCCAATACGATGTAACCCACTACTTTTAGTTTTAACTACGTTGTTTCGCTGTGATTATTTTTAACAGCTTTAAGAGATCCTCTTACACCAGGAAATGTTTACACACACTATGAATTGTAACCCTTTGGGGCAATAGCGCCCGTCAATGTAAGTCCTCAAAACGTGCATTAAGGAAGTGAGATACTCTCTCTGGGTGCCAAAGAGTTCAATCCGCAGAAGCCAGCTAGTAACCTGGCACCGTGTCAAAGCTAGTGTCTGCCCGGGGCCAGAGGATGGCTCACAGGATCAGTTCCATGCAATCAGCTCAGTACGGCTCACGCTGGGCTCACCTGGCCCTTGCTGCTGCTGCCGACCTGGGACGGGGCCACACAGGGCTGCTGGGCTACCCTGTCAGGACACGGGCCCGAGGTGCAGCCCACCCTTCTCTGAGACAATCCTTCGTCGTACTCCTCCTTTGACTTCCTGGAGGAAAATGAAACAGAAAGCAAGAGTGAGAGATTTATGTTGTGTTAGTGTGACAAACATTGAATATTATTGCAAAGCAGTCACACAGTACCATGTTTGATATTGTGATAGAGTAAATTCAAACACACTGATGGATCAATTGAGCTGTTTTAGTTCAGGCGGTGACTTAACGGCAGCAATGTTTAGTAGTAGTATCACTATTTACTTAGGACCAAGCCGCAGACTCAAACAAAATGTGCCAATGGGCTCAACTATTAATGAGGTTGAGCATCACTTAAACTCAGGATGAAGACACACTCAACCGGAACTACTAGCTGCTGCACTTTTTGTTCACCATGGTTCTGATCCCCAAACAGAACTATGCCACGAGATGGTAAAGTGGTAAATGGATTGTATTTTATATAGCACTTTACAATATTGCCTCACATTCACCCATTCATACACCCACAGCGGTGTCAACCATGAAAGACAACAGCCAACTTGTTTGGAGCAGTTAGGGTTGGTGTCTTGCTCAGGGACACCTCGACACTTAGAATAGAACTTTATTTATCCCAAAGGAAATTATTGAGCTAGGCGAAGCCGGGGATCGAACCAGAAACCTTCCAGTTGCCAATCAACCGTTCTACCTCCTGAGCTACTCCTGACCTCCTGAGCTGCCCCAGAGATTAAATCTGTTATATTACTTTGAACAAATGTCTGCCTGAACCAACTGTTGTATACAGTATATAGAAGTTATAACATCAAGTTTAAGGTGAGCTGTGTATTTGTTATCCCTACTATTTATGCTTCTGCATTTGTGAATAGGAAAGTAAGTCTAAATACAGCATTTTGCTGTATTTAGATCCTTTTACATTTCACTACATGCAATCATTTCCCATGCAATCAGTTATTAACGATCAAGTGCAGGTAGCTTTTGATGAACCTCAAAGGGGAGATGAAGTGCTGAACAATATTACTGTGGTTGGTTTGCTTTTTACCTAAGACAAGATATAGCACTGTCATCAAACTTGATCTTCACCCAATTTTCTATAAAACTAGATGTAATTATACATCTTCGTCAGTCGGGCACAGCCATCTTTAATAAATATAGGATGTGACATCATGTGCAAGGTTGTGTCTATGTTTCCCCCATAGAAGCAGGTTTGATAAAATGGCTGAAGAGAAAAAACAGGACGAAAACAGAAGATCTTACCCCTGGAAGTATTATCGCACAAAAGAGTGGTAAACTCGTCCATTTCCACCTTCTCACTCTGAAATCTGAAGTGATGTGCCGCTACATCATGATTATATTAGGGCTGTCAAACAATGAAAAATAACATCATACATATAATAATAAAAATGAATAAAAACTCATAATTTAAACAAATCAAATAATCTAATTAATTACAGGTTCTGTTCACATTTTAATCACACCCTTCTAACCTGTCCTCCACCACAGAAATTGGCTTGCAGTACATTGCAATCAATATAGTGATTGAGTTGATTAATCTGTCACAGGTATTTATGATCCTTTTACATCACACGAGTAAAACAGAGAAAAGTCACAAACATCAACTGGTTACATCAGTATTTTTATGCTTCTGCTTTTCACCCAAATATTCTATGCATAGTATTATTATTCATATTCATATTATTATTAATATTATTAATAGAGTGTTCCTTCATCAATGTCTTGGTGACGTTAGTTTTTTAGGTTGTTTTCTGTTTGATATCTAAAAGTAGTCTAGATCACTCTTTTTGAGACAGTTGGTGTCCAAAACAAAAATGTGGGATACAACTGCATACTGTCATGTTATTAAACGTAAATAGGTGATGTGATGCCTCCATGACATGGCCACTGTTGAACATAATAGATTAATAGATTAATAGATTAATAGAATAGATTAATCTGCGCTCTATTGGGCAAATATGCAGCATTTCCCAATAAGAATTGTGCTGGTACAGTGTGGTCCCCGATAATTGGAGCACACCCTCTGGTCCCCTTTTTTGAAAATGGGGACCACCACCCTGGTCTGCCATTCCACAGGTACTGTACCTGACCTCCATGCGACACTGACGTGTCAGACAAGACAGCCCAACAATGTCCAGAGCCTTCAGCATCTCAGAGTGAATCCCGTGTAGGCCTCTCTATAAACCTGCGGTCACAGCGATCAATGATGTGTCCTTTTCACACAGTCGTAACAATGTCTCCATCACCAAAAGCCTCCCGAGGGTCTTGACGCAGCTGCAGAGCACAGCAGGTCACACACACCCATCCACCTGTGGCCGCGCTGGCCAGGGGCAAACAAAGAGGATCACACCACCGCTTCCCCAGTTGCTTATTTAGTGTGAACCACACCGGCTTAAGGAGCTCAGCTCAGTGTGAGCACTCTACTTGGCCAGGTTATTAGGAGAGGAATCCCATTAGAGCAGAGAGCAGAGGCCAGCACCAGGCACCCAGGCCACAGGTCCCCTGCCGCACTCATGGGAGTATACTGCCATTTTTCCAAAACCTCATACCAGTTAAAAAGGTTATTGTCAATGAAAAGTATTTAACAAAGCACTCAATTCATGATTGCCTTTTTGTTTCCCTTTGAGCTCTTAAAGCTGTGTATGTGTGTATGTGTGTGTGTGTGTGTGTGTGTGCACACACACATGTCTTACTTGAGAACCTCCTGCAGAATCTTCATCTCCTGTTGCTCCAGCTCTGACATCATATCTGAACCGTCTGTCAGGCATTCTGGAAGGGCACCTATAGAACAGTCACATTCATGAAACATCGTATTGGCCGAAATCATTAGACGGTTTCTCAACAAAAAGATCTGTGTGTGTGTGTGTGTGTGTGTGTGCGTGCATGCGTCCAACCTACCATGTCTCTCCTTGATGACCCTTAGGGCCTGCAGCTGCAGCTCCATATTCTTCTGGACCATCATAGAGCGAAACATCTGGAAGTCATCGGTGGCGAGGACCGGCTGGAAGACCACCTGACCACAACCACACAACATCTCACCTTCTGGATTGGATTGCATCTTTTTTGGATTGCATTTTTTTTTATCCAAAGTGCTTTACAGTTGCCTCACATTCACCCATTCATACACCGACGGCGGTGTCAACCATGCAAGGTAACAACCAACACGTCAGGAGCAGGTAGGGTTAGGTGGGGTCTTGCTCAGGGACACCTCGACACTTAGCTGGCAGAGCCCAGGGATCGAAACAGCAACCTTCCTGTTCCTTTAACGATATCTTTATAGATCCATCTTATATCTTTAATTATAGTTTTATAGATCTATCTTATATCTTTAACTATAGCTTAATATATGGTATGTAAATATGTTGTATCTTTAACTAACAATAGCTACACATATACATAAATGTTTTATCTTTAACTATAGCTTTATAGATCTATCTTATATCTTTAGCTATAGGATCGAAGGTCTGATTAACTATAGCTTCCTATATTGATTGTGTATCCTTAACTATAGGTCTCAACACACTGGTGGGTCACTGTCGTGTCAGACTCGGTAGCTGGATTAATTTTCAACGATTTGTAACAGAGCATTATGGGGTCCTGGGCACATTCTGTTCCTCTCTGCAGCTCAGTCTGGCCTCCAGCAGTTGAAAGCCTTTCCCAAAAAGGCTTTCAATTTAATTTAATTCAATTTAATTGTATTTAAACCTCACAGGACACCAATTGGTTCGAACCACAGTGGATAACTTGAAGCCTATCCAGACAGACCTTCAGAGAGAAACGGAATGTTAACTCGATGCAAGATCAGAACAGTGTCACAAGGCTATCGTTGATATGGGTTGTATAACATGGACCTGTAAAGACCTTTCAGATTTGAATTTGGATGATCCTTTTCATGATCTTGAACAAAAAAAAAAGACCATATCCGACAATAAGGTAATGGGAATTGAATGCAGCCTGTGGCAAACAGGATATTTATCCACTCAACATAGTCAATATGGTCGGGTGTTCAACACCAGAACATCAGAACCAATCAATGAAGGCTTAAAGATAATCTGGGGTCAGATGAATGCCTCTCCCCCTTAAAGCCTTGGCAACAGCAGGTCTAGTTCTGTATTGACTTACGACACACCCGCCCCTCCACACTTAGCACACAAAGCGCCTGAGCAGCGAGCTATAGCTGGGTCATGTGATCGACCCTAAATCTCGGTCTCTCTCTCTCTCTCTCTCTCTCTCTCTCTGGCGAGAAGAACAGGTAAATCCAAAGAGACATGACACCAAAAGACCCATTTCCCTGAGGCTTAGAGGTGATTGATCCTAGCTCACTGTGACTTGGTGTAGAGAGATGCTCCCCATCATTAGATCTCCATAGGCACTGATCAGGGTGCCAGTGGCTCAGGAGGTAGACCGGTTGTCTGGCAACTGGAAGGTTGCTGGTTCAATCCCTGACACCTCCTAGTGTCCAGGTGTCCCTGAGCAAGCACCCAAACCCAAACTGCTCCCCACTAGCTGGCTGTTGCCTTGCATGGTTGACGATGTTGTCAGTGTATGGATGGATGTGTGTATGAATGGGTGAATGTGAGGCACAAATTGTAAAGCTTTGGATTAAAGCGCCATATAATTGCAGTCCATTTAACATGATAGACACATTCATCATCTCTTGCTTACATTAGAGTTATGCCCATAAAACAAGCATTATTCATAATGTATACAACCAGCATGTTAACATGTGCTAACAGATAACAATGTCTGTCTGCGTACTAGACGAAAGCTCCTGGAAGCCTACGTAAGATCGCGATTAACATATGGAACGCAGGCATGGCTGCCCAACAAGTAACAAATGAACAAGCTTGAAGTGTGCTTGTTCCAGTTTCTGCAGAGTATGTTCAAAGGAGGGTGGGCAAGAAAAGAAACATCAATGGATGTGGATGAGGTGGATTACAGATTTATGTACACCAATGAACAAATCCAACAAATCATACGGACAATGCCACTGCAAGATTTTATGAATTCCCAATATCTCAAGTACATCACCCATGTGTGCAGAGCTGCAAAGCCAACTCGGCGGTAGTATAGCGACCTATGGCTTAAGATATCGCAAATACTCAGGAGTGTGCCTTGATCAAGCAAAAAGGCTGACACAGTCCAAGACTGGGTTCACTGAGCCTGACGACACCGTTGTCATTGGAGTAAATGATATGTATGTATGTATGCATGCATATAACACTCACACACGCATGAGTATTTCATAATAGCACTCCATGTACCTGCAAGGTTTTTGACTTGGCAAAGGGAGAGGTGCAGGCATCCACAAACTGTTGCTCATTGATGCCAACCTCTTCCATGTGGTTGTCCAACAGCTTCTCTACCTGAACAGGGGAAGCCGCTTACATCAGCCTGCTGTTTCATGACTCAATCACAGCTCAATCACAATCACTGATAACAATATAAGGTAACACTTTACATTAGTTTTTACATTTAATTATCACAGGCATAAGCAATGTAACAGACTGTAAGAGCATTTAATATGTAATAACAATGCTATGGAACAGCCTGTAAGTACACAGTGTGGTTAGGATTGGTGTGGAATTTATTTATTTTTTTACACGGCATAGCTCCACAACATTATTATTATATATTAAGTACATGCTGCTACATGTTGTTTCATTGCTTACAACACAGTACTTACTTACATTCTATTGCACTAACAGGAGTGGACACTGTAATGTTAAGTGTAACCCAATATATAATATGAACGTTCAATAATTAATAGCAATACACATAGAAATGGTTGACTAGGTCAGATTTCCAGCCTACCCAGTGGACTGTACAAACTGGTAAACTGATCTAGTCAGCATACATCTAGGACAAGACCTGGGCAAACTACGGCCCGCGGGCCACATACGGCCCGTTGCGTTGTTTAATCCGGCCCGTCGGGCATTTACATTAACAACAGTCCTATAATACATTTACATTAACAACAGTCCTATAATACATTTACATTAACAACAGTCCTATAATACATTTACATTTGTAGTATTCATTTCGCTGTTTTTTTTCATCCTGCAATTGATATCTTGATTGGTTCCACTAGATCAGAGGACACTAATATGCAGACCGTTAATTCGGAGCAATACCGCTACCGTGAGACGCGCGACGGGCACCGAGTCAGTGTCTCCCGGGGGGGGGAGGGGGGGGGGGGGGGGGGGGGTGCTAGACGCTGTGATCCTCATCTACTAATGGCCCGGCCCGTCTGTCAGCTTTAAAAACCAAATGTGGCCCTTGAGCCAAAATAATTGCCCACCCCTGATCTAGGTGGACACACTCCCACTTGTGATGTCGCTCTGTCACAATGACAATTTTAGTCACATGACCATTTTGATCACACATCAGGCTCACAGCTGGTGGTATTTTTGTTGTCCTGTGCCCCATACACCGCGTGACTCCAGGACAACATAATATACTATGCAACCGTTTTTTGAGGAATCAGCGTCATCGACAGAATCTCCCCCCGGCCCCCCAAGACCATGGCTGGCTCATTCATTCTGTGTCATGGTCTTGTCATCAAGTCGATCAGTCAGTTTACGTAGACTTAGTCACCCCCACACAACCAACACAACTCACACTACAGACGTGTGCCTAACACTTACAACACACACATCAATTTCTCACCCATTGACCCATAATCCTTTGCATACTCCGTCACCTCGACAATTGTCCAATCACATCAGAACACCAACACGAAAGCAATACTGTTTCGCTGGCAATAAAGGGGGGCGCGTTTAGGATGAGATTCACGTGCGCACATATCATTTCACAATTATTTCGAATGAAGTAGACTTATTCTCTAGAAATTGCGGTGGGCGCCCCCTATTGATGAGCCGCCACCGATAATAGGGCCCCGTTAATGCATAATAACCATGATATCAACTTACTACCTCTGACTATACTTACAAGCTGCTTGTACTGCTCATGGATTTCCGTGTAGGTCAACTTGTTCTCGTCTTCATCATCAAAAACTAAAGGAAAGAAAAGTTGCAAGTTTGTTGAAAGACCTGGGACTTTTTCTACTAGTTTTCAGATTTCCGTAACACTACTTGTGTCTGTAACTATGTTAACTAACGCCAATCTGTGTGTTGTGACTTTTGTTTAAGCTACCTTTGCCGTATGAGACACCATAGGTTCAATGAACACGGATTAACATTAAGATAAGATAAGATAAGATAGAACTTTATTAATCCCGAAAGAAATTCTTGTGCCAGGTTGCATCGCAATACAATAAAACAATGGAGAAATAAACAGAATAGTAAAAATAAAATAACAGATTTACAAATGTACAGTAGGTCTAAGTCCTATAAAAATACCTAAAAAATATATACATTTGGGAATGCTGCATATATATATATATATATATAAAAATATAGGTGATGTATAAAAATATAAGAAAATATATAGGCAAGATAAGGTATTCAGTATGCAAAAAACAATTTGGCAAGAATTGAAGTGTAATAAAACTGTGATAATAATAATGGTTAGAGGAAGTATTGAACATGGTAAAAATAATATTAAGAATATTGAACATAATGTTGAAATGTAGCATGGTAATATAGCAAGGATAATATTGAGAAGAACATGACACATGACACAATGCACATGACATTAATAATATTGCACATGATGAGATGAGAGGTGATGAGGTGATATTGCAAGGTAATAATTAGAGGTAACATGATATTAATAATATAGCACATGATACTGACAGTATTGCACATGATGTTGGGCAGTAATATTAATATTGCACGTGATATTGAGAAAAATGCACGATGTTGAAAGGAAATATTGCACATTATATTGCTCAGTGTTCATTGTCTTGTATTTCAACTGTCCTTCCCGCAGAGGGGGGAGGAGTTATAGAGTTTTATTGGCCACAGGGGGGGGGGGGGGGTGTTATAGAGTTTGATGGCCACAGAGGGGGAGGAAGTTATAGAGTTTGATGCCACAGAGGGGGAGGTGTTATAGAGTTTGATGGCCACAGAGGGGGAAGGAGTTATAGAGTTTGATGGTCACAGAGGGGGGAGGAGTTATATAGTTTGATGCCACAGAGGGGGGAGGAGTTATAGAGTTTGATGCCACAGAGGGGGGAGGAGTTATGGAGTTTGATGCCACAGAGGGGGGAGGAGTTATAGAGTTTGATGCCACAGAGGGGGGAGGAGTTATGGAGTTTGATGGCCACAGAGGGGGGAGGAGTTATAGAGTTTGATGGCCACAGGCAGAAAGGACCTCCTGTGGCGTTCTGTGGTGCACCTCGGTAATCTCAGTCTACGGCTGAAGGTGCTCTGGTATGACTCCAGTGTGACGTGCAGGGGATGAGAGAATATGTACGAAGATCGACAGGTTCGTCGACGTGCCCTTGTAACTTTGTGTGCTTCTCAACGTCAACAAGAACAAGCTCCGCAGCCCAGAATGTGCAGTTAGCTTAGCATCGTCATGATCCAACACATGGTTTATTTACTAAGCACACGGACGGCCACCTCCTCGGTAGCTTTAGTAAAGACAACGCACCTGAGCATGTGTTCTCCATGAAGTCTGAGAGTGGGATCACCCACTCCGGACTCCCCAGGTAGCCGACGATGCTCTCCAGCACCCAGGAGTCCTCCTCCTCCTCCTCCTCGGCCATGTTGGTGCAGATCAGGCCCGACGACTACAACTCCTCCGCTGGAGCCCGACCAAGCTCGAAGTAAACACGTCCAGTTTACATCCTCCCAACACACACAGCTGTTGTCGTCGCCCTGTCCTTCTGCTCTTTAAACTCAGTCTTTATTGTTAACCAGAGGGACCGTGAGAAAATGCGCAATCGCGAATTTGCTACTGCGGGAAGAAGGCAGTGACGCCTAATCGGTCCCCATGGTTACCGTGACGTCATGTCCTGGTGGCGCGGTCCAGTGAGCGATGAGTTATTTTCCTAGGATGAGAGCGGAAGGTTTTGTCTTCATCACGCCTCTAACTAATTCATCGGCCGCCCCAACTGCTGCTGCTGCTGCTGCTTCTTTATCAGGGGTTGACGCCAGTGGGTCTCCGCTATGTTGTTGTTAGGACTACAGTTGAGACAGGAGATAGAATGCATTAAATACGCTTTCACTTCGAGGGGAAGATTTCGAATGGCTATGCGGGCTATACCCCCTGGAACCTCCAGCAACCCACGCAATACAACATAACAATGAAGAAATGCTATTTAGACCCCTCAGATAATCGGGAAATTACTTTGTAATCAATTTTATGTCATATTTTTATTACAACGTAATTTTCTCCATCTCCAGAACCCAGCCTGGGTCTTTGGGGGGTCTGTAGGACGAAGCCAAGCCGCGGACAGCCCCCCCATAGGCCGCATTAAAACCTCCCGCTGGTTCTCTGGTTCTCTTGGCTTCTATTTTGAAATACTTTTACTTCCGTGTCATTATCCGATGATACCCAGACCCATTATCACCACCAGCATTATTAATATTAGCATTAGCCTCCATTTAGTATAATAATATCATAATACGACTCAGGTACACGGTTTATTTAGTCACCAAATGAACACCCGCCGACTGGGGGCCCCTCCAGGCAACACACCTGTACCCAACATAAACATAAGATAAGATAAGATAGAACTTTATTAATCCAGAGGGAAATTCTTGTGCCAGGTTGCATAGCAATACAGTAATAAAACAATAGAGAAATCAACAGAATAATAAAAAGAAACTAACAGATTTACAAATGTACAGTCAAAATATAAACATAAAATGAGATAGAACTTAATTAATCCTGAAGGAAATTCTTGTGCCAGAAGTTGCTCAAAATAAACATAAGTAAACATAAGTATAGCAATAGAATAATAAACAATAGAATAATAAAATAAAATAATACTGCCGCGATCGCCACAGAGGAGTTAGAGAGAGGAGTCGGACAAGAGAGTATTTCTTTATGTTGATCTGTGCCTCATGCACGCCCCCCCCCCCCCCCCCCCACTACAATACATTTTAGATTAGATTAGATTCAAATGTATTGTCATTGCACAGCACAAGTACAGTACAGCGAAAATAAGTTGGCATTACAAATATTACAGTGAATAAGCCTAAGGAAAAAATATAGGAAAGATATTCAGTAAACAAAACAAGTTGAAAAGTAGTATTGCACATGAGGAATATTGCAGATGATGATGAAAGATAATATTGCTAGGTAATAGTGAGACGTAGTATTGCACTTGATTTAAGAAAATTGCACATGATGATGAAAGATAATATTACAACGTAAGATTGAAGGGTAATAATAATAATGGTGAGGAATAGTATTGCACATGACATTAAGAATATTAAGAATATTGCATATGATATGAATATGATGATGAAAGGTAATATGGTAATATAGCAAGGATAATATTGAGAAGAAGTATTGCACATGACGTTAAGAATATTGTCTAATATGATGATGAGAGGTAATATTGCACGGTAATATTGAGAGGTAGTATTGCACAGGATATTAATAAGATAGTACATGATATTGAGAATACTGCACATGATGTTGAAAGGTAATATTGCACATGATATTGTTCTCAGTGTTCACAGTGTCCTATGTTTCAACTGTCCTTCCTGCAGAAGGGGGAGGAGTTATCGAGTTTGATTGCCACTGGCAGAAAGGACCTCCGGTGGTGTTCTGTGGTGCACCTCGGTAGTCTCAGTCGACTATTGAACATATCTTTTTAATTCTGGGGTGGGACCAGAACAGCAATGGTCAGATTGTGGAGGAATTGATGGAAGAAAAAGGGTTGATGAGGAACCAGAATTGATGTGAACACAGGAAATGAGTCTGCTCTTGATCTTACCCTAGTCTCAAATGTAGTGGCTGCGAGTAGTGGATGGGAGTTATGGGAGGAATCAACAATAGGTAGTGATCATGATCCAATACTGTGCACGTTGGATACTGGCGAATGGGGATGTGGATAAATTAAATGGAGAATTAAGTGCAGCAACTGGGTTGATTCCCAGAAGTAAAGGAGGAATGAAGGCAGTCCCATGTTGGACAGAAGACTACTAAGGCAGTGAAAGAAAGAAATAAGGCATTCAGAATACTTAAAAATACAATTGGCAGCATTTAATACAGTACAAGAAAGTACACACTCTTGTTAGAGTAAGACAGTAAGGCGGGAAAAAAAGGACATATTGGCAAGCATTTTGTGATAAAATAGGTAGAACAGCACCAGTAGGAGAAGTGTGGGGGATGGTTAAGAAAATGGGTGGGAACAGGAGAGAGTGGGATTACCCTGTAATGAGAGATAATGATGAGATGGCAGACAACGATAAGTCAGACATTCGCCTCCCCCTTCTTTTAATGGTTCTTCAACAGCTCCTATCTATTCACCTCAGCCCTCCTGCCCCCCTCTCACACCGGGGCTCTCTAACAGCTGCCCAGGTTCAATCACCATCACTGCAGAGGATGTGAGAAGTGAATTCAGCAGACTACGCCCAGGCAAGGCTGCAGGGCCTGACAGCCTCAGACCCAGAGTGCTCAAAGTATGTGCGACTCAGCTGTGCGTTGTCTTCCAACACATCTTCAACCTGAGCTTGAGCATGACGATTGTCCCTTTCTTGTGGAAAACATCATGCCTGGTTCCTGTCCCCAAGAAAAAACAAGCAAACACCCTCAGTGACTACAGACCAGTGGTTTTGACTTCACGTGTTATGAAGTTGCTGAAGAGGATAGTGTTGAAGCACATCTGTGCACTAGTCGAACCATCACTAGACCCCCTGCAGTTTGCCTACCAGCCCTGCATTGGAGTGAGAAGACACCATCATATTTCTGCTGCACAGGGCTTATACTCACCTGGAGGAGGCAGGCAGCTTTGTGAGTCATGTTCATCGACTTCTCAAGTGCTTTCAACACCATAAGACCTGCCCTGCTCGGGACTAAGCTACTGGACATGCAAGTGGATGCTCCACTAGTGCCCTGGATCACCAACTACCTCACAGGTCTGCCACAATATGTGAGGCTGCAGAGCAACATGTCGGACACAATCAGCTGTTGTGTGCTGGGGCAGGAGGGTGAAGGCAGCCGATGCTAATAGACTCAATAAACTCATCAGGAAAACGGGTTCTGTCCTGGGAGTGGAACTGGAGTCTTTGGTGGAGGTCTGAGTGGAGGATGCTGAGTAAACTACTCAGTATTATGGACAATGCCTCTTATCCCCTGCACGCCACACTGGAGTCATACCAGAGCACCTTCAGCCGTAGACTGAGATTACCGAGGTGCACAGGTCCTTTCTGCCTGTGGCCATCAAACTCTATAACTCCTCTGTGCGACCATACTGTCTTAAGTCAAACTCT
>PIJE02000010.1:0-175700 GCA_002895965.2 Coryphaenoides rupestris | reverse complement strand
TAAAAATATTTTTTAAATATTTTATTTCTCCATCTCCAGAACCCAGCCTGGGTCTTTGGGGGGTCTGTAGGACGAAGCCAAGCCGCGGACAGCCCCCCCATAGGCCGCATTAAAACCTCCCGCTGGTTCTCTGGTTCTCTTGGCTTCTATTTTGAAATACTTTTACTTCCGTGTCATTATCCGATGATACCCAGACCCATTATCACCACCAGCATTATTAATATTAGCATTAGCCTCCATTTAGTATAATAATATCATAATACGACTCAGGTACACGGTTTATTTAGTCACCAAATGAACACCCGCCGACTGGGGGCCCCTCCAGGCAACACACACCCAACATAAACATAAGATAAGATAAGATAGAACTTTATTAATCCAGAGGGAAATTCTTGTGCCAGGTTGCATAGCAATACAGTAATAAAACAATAGAGAAATCAACAGAATAATAAAAAGAAACTAACAGATTTACAAATGTACAGTCAAAATATAAACATAAAATGAGATAGAACTTAATTAATCCTGAAGGAAATTCTTGTGCCAGAAGTTGCTCAAAATAAACATAAGTAAACATAAGTATAGCAATAGAATAATAAACAATAGAATAATAAAATAAAATAATACTGCCGCGATCGCCACAGAGGAGTTAGAGAGAGTAGTCGGACAAGAGAGTATTTCTTTATGTTGATCTGTGCCTCATGCACGCCCCCCCCCCCCCCCCCCCCCCCCCCCCCCCCCACTACAATACATTTTAGATTAGATTAGATTCAAATGTATTGTCATTGCACAGCACAAGTACAGTACAGCGAAAATAAGTTGGCATTACAAATATTACAGTGAATAAGCCTAAGGAAAAAATATAGGAAAGATATTCAGTAAACAAAACAAGTTGAAAAGTAGTATTGCACATGAGGAATATTGCAGATGATGATGAAAGATAATATTGCTAGGTAATAGTGAGACGTAGTATTGCACTTGATTTAAGAAAATTGCACATGATGATGAAAGATAATATTACAACGTAAGATTGAAGGGTAATAATAATAATGGTGAGGAATAGTATCGCACATGAATTAAGAATATTAAGAAATATCGCATATGATATGAATATGATGATGAAAGGTAATATGGTAATATAGCAAGGATAATATTGAGAAGAAGTATTGCACATGACGTTAAGAATATTGTCTAATATGATGATGAGAGGTAATATTGCACGGTAATATTGAGAGGTAGTATTGCACAGGATATTAATAAGATAGTACATGATATTGAGAATACTGCACATGATGTTGAAAGGTAATATTGCACATGATATTGTTCTCAGTGTTCACAGTGTCCTATGTTTCAACTGTCCTTCCTGCAGAAGGGGGAGGAGTTATCGAGTTTGATTGCCACTGGCAGAAAGGACCTCCGGTGGCGTTCTGTGGTGCACCTCGGTAATCTCAGTCTACGGCTGAAGGTGCTCTGGTATGACTCCAGTGTGGCGTGCAGGGGATAAGAGGCATTGTCCATAATACTGAGTAGTTTACTCAGCATCCTCCACTCAGACCTCCACCAAAGACTCCAGTTCCACTCCCAGGACAGAACCCGTTTTCCTGATGAGTTTATTGAGTCTATTAGCATCGGCTGCCTTCACCCTCCTGCCCCAGCACACAACAGCTGATTGTGTCCGACATGTTGCTCTGCAGCCTCACATATTGTGGCAGACCTGTGAGGTAGTTGGTGATCCAGGGCACTAGTGGAGCATCCACTTGCATGTCCAGTAGCTTAGTCCCGAGCCAGGGCAGGTCTTATGGTGTTGAAAGCACTTGAGAAGTCGCATGAACATGACTCACAAAGCTGCCTGCCTCCTCCAGGTGAGTATAAGCCCTGTGCAGCAGAAATATGATGGTGTCTTCTCACTCCAATGCAGGGCTGGTAGGCAAACTGCAGGGGGTCTAGTGATGGTTCGACTAGTGCACAGATGTGCTTCAACACTATCCTCTTCAGCAACTTCATAACACGTGAAGTCAAAACCACTGGTCTGTAGTCACTGAGGGTGTTTGCTTGTTTTTTCTTGGGGACAGGAACCAGGCATGATGTTTTCCACAAGAAAGGGACAATCGTCATGCTCAAGCTCAGGTTGAAGATGTGTTGGAAGACAACGCACAGCTGAGTCGCACATACTTTGAGGCACTCTGGGTCTGAGGCTGTCAGGCCCTGCAGCCTTGCCTGGGCGTAGTCTGCTGAATTCACTTCTCACATCCTCTGCAGTGATGGTGATTGAACCTGGGGAGCTGTTAGAGAGCCCCGGTGTGAGAGGGGGGCAGGAGGGCTGAGGTGAATAGATAGGAGCTGTTGAAGAACCATTAAAAGAAGGGGGAGGCGAATGTCTGACTTATCGTTGTCTGCCATCTCATCATTATCTCTCATTACAGGGTAATCCCACTCTCTCCTGTTCCCACCCATTTTCTTAACCATCCCCCACACTTCTCCTACTGGTGCTGTTCTACCTATTTTATCACAAAATGCTTGCCAATATGTCCTTTTTTCCCCGCCTTACTGTCTTACTCTAACAAGAGTGTGTACTTTCTTGTACTGTATTAAATGCTGCCAATTGTATTTTTAAGTATTCTGAATGCCTTATTTCTTTCTTTCACTGCCTTAGTAGTCTTCTGTCCAACATGGGACTGCCTTCATTCCTCCTTTACTTCTGGGAATCAACCCAGTTGCTGCACTTAATTCTCCATTTAATTTATCCACATCCCCATTCGCCAGTATCCAACGTGCACAGTATTGGATCATGATCACTACCTATTGTTGATTCCTCCCATAACTCCCATCCACTACTCGCAGCCACTACATTTGAGACTAGGGTAAGATCAAGAGCAGACTCATTTCCTGTGTTCACATCAATTCTGGTTCCTCATCAACCCTTTTTCTTCCATCAATTCCTCCACAATCTGACCATTGCTGTTCTGGTCCCACCCCAGAATTAAAAAGATATGTTCAATAGTCACAGACTATTCCAGACCACCCCAGAGTGTCACTCAGAGAGTATCAGGACATTTTGATATAACAGTTCAAAATAAAAGCCCTTTAAAATCACAGTGTGAATACATCTACTGATGCTTATGGACACATCTTCAGTGATGTTCCTAGAATCCTCGGGTGTTTCGGGTCTTTCAACATCATACACCCTCCTCCAGACCCTCTCTGCTGCATCGGTGGTGCAGCGGATGGCTCTCCTCTTCCTCTCTCCCTCAATGCCCAAATTGCTGAAGGCTCTGGCTAGGGAACAGGCTGCGAATCCCCTACATCCAACCTCCATTGGGAGGCACCTTGCTTTCCATCCAGCCTTCTGGCAGTTGCTGACCAGTCCTGCATACTTGGAGAGCTTCCTTTCAAAAACCTCTTTCAAGCGATCTTCCCATGGGACTGTCAGCTCTAGCAGCACAACTTACTTTGTGGTCTCTTACACCATGTCTGGTCACAGGGTGGTGGCTGCAATATTGTTGGGGAACTTCAGCTGCCGTTCGAGGTCCACCAACAGCTGCCAGTCCCTCGCTGAGGTCAGGATGCCTGCAGATGTTCTTTTGGCGGGAATTGGCTGCTCCGCAGCTCTGACAAAGGCGATGGCCTGCTTGGACGGTCGGGACCTCTTCGCCCACTCAACTCCTGCACTGATAGCTTCAGCAATGGTCTTCAGGACCTGATCTTGCCTCTACGGATCCTAGCCCAGCTCAGCCTTGTGTGACCACTCCCACCAGCCTCCTTTGATGCAGCCTTGACTCTGCTTCCTCTGCCCTCGACTTCCTGCCAGTACTCACTTGGAGCCCTGCTTTAACCACCTTTGTATCACTTGAGTCCCTGTACTGTACCACACATATGAGCTATATTCACCCAAATTCAGATGAGAATTAAAAGGAAATGGAAAGGAAACTCTCTGTGTGACACTCTGGGGTGGTCTGCTGTTACTCTGAAGTGAAATGAGTCGTGACTATTGACCATTTCCTTTTCATTTTCTTCTGAATTTAGTGAATTTAGAGTGAATATATATGTTTTAAAGGGCTTTTATTTTGAAATGGCAATCAAAATATCCGGATACTGTCTGAGTGACACTCTGGGGTGGTCTGCTATTACTCTGAAGTGAAATTAGTCTGCCCCCCCAAAGAATCGCCACCTTATCGCGGTGTTGTCTGGGGCAATAGCCCCTGGTAGGGTCTCCCAAGGCAAAGTGGTCCCAGGGGAGGGTCCAGACTAAGAGCTATTCAATGACCCCATTCTGAAAAGGCTTCCTAAGAACTCTGTCACCTCGCCCGGACAAGGGAAACCGGGGCCCCCTTCTGGAGCCAGACCTGGGAGGGGAGCTCGTCTGCGAGCGTCTGGTGGCCCGTCATCAAAAGACGACGTGGAGTTGCCTCCCTGGACGAGGAACGTCACCTTGCTGGTGGAGAAGGAGCTGGAGCTACTGCGGGAGGTGGAGCAGTACCAACTTAATATGGTTGGGCTCACCTCCACGCACAGCACCGGTTCTGGAACCAAACTCCTGGAGAGGGCCTGTACTCTCTCCTTTTCTGGAGTTGCCCAGGGTGTGAGGCGACAGGTGGGTGTGGGGATACTGAAGTCCCCAGCTGAGCGCCGCTTTGTTGAAGTTCTCCCCGGTGAACGAGAGGGTCACCTCCATGCGACTGCAAGTTGCTGGGGGGAAGGCTCTGACTGTTGTGTGTGCTTATGCACCCAACAGCAGTTCACAGTATCTGGCCTTCTTGGATGGCATCCTTGGGTGGCAGCCTGGAAAGGTTTCCATCCGGGGACTCCTAGTTCTACCTGGGGATTTCAACACGCATGTGGGCAATGATGGAGAAACCTGGAGGGGAGTGATTGGGATGAACGGCCTGCCTGATCTGAACCAAAGTGGTCTTTTGTTGTTGGACTTCTGTGCTAGTCATGGACTGGCCATAACAAACACCATGTTCAAACATAGGGTGGTCCACAAGTGTACCTGGTAACGGACCACCTTAGGCCAAAGATCAATGATCGACTTGTAATTGGATCAGCAGATCTGCGGCCCCATGTTTTGGACACTCGGGTGAAGAGAGGAGCAGAGCTGTCAACTGATCAAATGTCACCAGTTGGTGGGTTGGATCAGATGGTGGAGGAGGCTGCCGGACAGACCTGGTAAACCCAAACGTGTAGTGAGGGTGAACTGGGAACGTCTAGTGGAAGCTCCTGTCTGTGAGGTCTTTAACTCTCACCTCCGGAAGAACTTCTTGTGCATCCCGGGTGAGGTTGGGGACATGGAACCCGTTTGGGCCATGTTCAGAGCCTCCATTGTAGAGGCTGCAGCAAGGAGCTGTGGTCAAAAGGCTTTTTAAGAACCCGTTGGTGGACACCAGCGGACGGGTACCGGGAGGTCAGAAGGGCCGCGGCTTCGGCGGTCACTGAAGCAAAAACCCGGGTGTGGGAGAAGTTCAGGGAGGCCATGGAGAAGGACCGTTTGGCGACTCAGGAAGGGAAAGCAGGGCTTGGCTCAAGCTGTGATCAGTCGGGGAGGAGAACTGCTGACCCAATACTAAGGAT
The DNA here is from genome assembly GCA_002895965.2 of Coryphaenoides rupestris. NCBI lineage: Eukaryota > Metazoa > Chordata > Actinopteri > Gadiformes > Macrouridae > Coryphaenoides > Coryphaenoides rupestris. The sequence continues at coordinate 170,135 of PIJE02000010.1, read as the reverse complement.
ATTGTTGAACGGTAGAAAGAACACTTTGCGGAACTCCTGAACCCGACCAGCACATCCTCTGCGGAAGAGCCAGTGTCTGAAGACTTGGGGGCCTCACCCATATCCTTGGCGAACAGTGGACCAGCTCTTTACCCTTGCTGGGTTATTGAGGGGGGCATGGGAGTTTGCCCATCCAGCTTAATATGGTTGGGCTCACCTCCACGCACAGCACCAAACTCCTGGAGAGTGCCTGTACTCTCTCCTTTTCCGGAGTTGCCCAGGGTGTGAGGCGACAGTGATACATGTGTTTTGTGGAGTTGGAGGAGGCTTATGACCATGTCCCCTGGGGAATCCTATGTGGGGTAGTGCGTGAGTATGGGGTACCGGGGCCGTTGGTACGTGCCATTCGGTCGTTGTACACCCAAAGTGAGAGCTGTGTCCGTATTCTCAGCACAAAGACAAGCACATTCTCAGTGGGTGTGATCTCAATGGACAGCCGAGGTGAGTTAGAGTTTTTCTGGGCATGTCCAACCTGGGAGGAGACCCCGGTGCAGACACAGAACCCGCTGGAGGGATTATATACTGTATCTCATCTGACCTGGGAACGCCACGGGATCTCCCAGGAAGAACGAGAGAGTGTTGCTGGGGAGAAGTGAGATTGGTCTTGAAATATATTCTTATTATTAAGTTTCACTAAATATTCACACAATTGTGGCTGCTTGGCATTTCCCATCTACAACATTGCTTCCCGGGTTCCTGATCATCTGCCCGTCCCAGACCATCTGTCAGGGACCGGCATGTATTCCCCAAGCCTGGTGTCCCCATTTCCCTTGTCATCGGACGAAGTCATTCCTTTGTGTGTTCGATTCCCTCTGTGTGTGTGTGTGTGTGAGAAAGAGAGATAAGCAAGACTTTGTAGTACCATTTTTATTAAAATGTACAGATTGTGTATTGGGTGACTTAAAATATTATAGTATTAAGATACATTCTGTTTTAATTGAAGTAGAATCATTTTATGCTGTTATACTGTATACAAGGATATCATGTATTCATGATGGAGGAAAGGCAGGGCATGCAAGCAGCAATCAGGCCAAAATATGAAGCTAAATTCAGGAATGCACAGCATTGGATCAGATGAATAGTAAAGCTTTGGTAATCTGTTCTTCTTCTATTACTCCCTGTTCCCCAATTCATGCGCAGCATCATGCAGTAGGCCTATATGTATTCTTTAGTCACACGTTTGTATTACGACAATGTTGGTTGTGCTTATTCAGTAAAGAACATCAGTCCTTTTAGTCAGGTTCCTGGAAGCCTTCAATAAAAATATCCCTTTAAAAAGGTATCAAACTGGCATATTTGAAAATACATCTAAAACTAAGTCAATTTTTACTGATTAATACATGCCATTGAGAATCAGGCATTAACATAAAGTAGTATATATTTTAAGAACCTTATCACTCTCATGCAAGATCAGATTGGGCCATCAGATGGAAGATCATTCTGTTAATAAATGCAGGGTATAAATGCATTGTGGATATTATATTGAGCATGGAAAACATATAGCTATTCATATGTATTGCTTGCAGCTTTATGCCAAATCATATCGGATACTCGTGTAGGCCTACTCCTGGATAAGTCACATCACCAGCAATGTAATGGGACTACCTGTGTGTTTTAAATGGATCCTATTTTACCACCAGGAGTGAGTGTTATTAGCAATTCCAAATGGTTAGAGAATCTCCCCCTTATGACATCACACGTGGGAGTGTCCACCCAGATTAATACAAGAAAGAGCAACTCGATTTATAGGAGCCCTTTATGTGAGAGAATCTGGACTCTTAAAAAGGTTGTGTTAGTTTTGTTGTGTTAATTGCTTTTCTGATTCATATTTTCAACTCTAGGCCATCGTAAGAAACATCATTAGAGACTCCTGTGGTCACCCCTACAATTACACCTCTCTGATCAAGGCCTTATTCCTGCATTCACCTCTGGGTGGCAGAAGTTGGCCATAGTCAACTGTTTAGATTAGAGCAAACATGCAAATAAATGTCAGCAAATGGCATGAAAACCAATATTACGTTGTCCAGTAAAAAAAAACATAACTTTTGTAAACCTATTGAATTATTTGATCACATGTAGTCGAGTTATGCTCTTAAATTGCTTATTTGAACACTTTCTTTTGGGATACACACTATATTAATTTTCATTTAGAAAGGATAATCTAACGATGTATCGATCGAATGATGTGTTTAGAACTCATCACCTGAGCCTTTATGTCTATAGAGATATAAAATAGCTTCATAAAGATCAGTTCTTCATTTCACTCAGTTGTAATACCGATGTGTATGATGTTTTATTTCCTGTGTCTGAGTTGGAGTAACATGGCAAAGTATTTTATTTAATGATCATATAAACCTGATATATAGTATCCGAGAAATTATTTCAGTGCTTTTCTGTATTTTAACATACAGTCGAGACCATCATGTCCTTGAAATAAACTGCCTGGCATCAAAGTCTGTTAAAAAATTAATTCTATTGATTAGACCAATAGCAAATATCTGTCCCCTTTCCCTGTCATTATTTATTCAGTAAATTACGACCTTACATTCACCGGGAGGCAATACTTTCTGATCGATTAGTCTTAACTTCATAGGGATTAATACAAAAACACATCAGTCATAAAGAAACCTTACAAATCAATAGTTCACATTAGGAAAACAAATATTGCACCTTCAGCAAAGCATTTTTGTTTTGTTTGTCTGTGTGGTGACAGAGTGCTAGCACTAGGCCATGCTACCTGGTTGTCATGCTATATATCATTTGTTGTAAGGCAAGTTACACAGATTCAATGAAACACACATCTCAAGTGAAAGCTGGAGTTCTGATTTGTGTACATTTCGTAAGGCTCATGAAAAATATATGACACACCTGTATATACTGTATATATATATATATATATATATATATATATATATATATAGCAATATTTTTACCAAACACAAGTGATGTGTAAAAAAGTATACATATTTACCTTTACAAAATAAATAATGCCCCTTGTTATTATTAATGTGTGTAGCGCATGGTAGAACCTCCCATCCATGGGTTGAATGAGCAGTGGCGCTTACATAAGGAGACGATTTTGTGAAAATATGTCAGCAATACAGATTGGCAATGACAGCACTGGTGTCCAAATCGATATCACTCTGAGACATATTAGACTAGCGGAGTCCAATGATGTCACAGAGCCATCTAATTGTTCAGGTTCAAACTTTATGTAAATCAATTTGATGTCTGGCCTGAAAATGGATGCAGTCTGCCTATCCATTGGACCAACAACAAACCCTTGTCTGACCCATTACTATCAGTGATTTTATGTGCACAGTTGTTGTAAGGCCGTGATCATACTCTTTGAATAAAGAGTTGGTGAGCTGATACAGTTGTTCTGAATATTTTTCTAATGAACCCCCTCAAAAGTATTTTTTTCGAGTACCCCTTTCACCGGAAATCATTTTAGGGAGGGAAAATATTTGTGAGGTTTTTCACATAACATATTGGGAGGACCAAGTTTGTCTTCAAAAAATTGGATGGACATAACATAACATGATATCTTTTAGCTCTATCTTTTTAGCAGACTCCTTCTTTCTCCTTGTTTTTAGATATTTCCAAGTACCCCCTGCAATCCGTCAAAGTACCCCTAGGGGTACACATACAGTACACTCATTTGAAAAACAAAAAAACATTGAGCTAATAAATACAGACGAAGTTCACTTGTCATTCGAGCACATTGGCAAGCCCTGCGTGTTTGACTTGAAAACGTTTCTTTAGATTTCTGTATGTTGGTCACTGTTTCAGTCCAATCTCTTTGCGACGCAGTGGTCAATCAATCACTGTCTTTAAAGGGATGAGCAGCGCAAGCTGCCCAAAGACACAAACGTGATTAGCTCAATTAGCTAAACATAGCACGTGATTGCTCATGAAAATCACTGAAAACAACAATTAAGGAAGCGGTATAGCAGCAAGTTCTCATCTCATATACAAAGTTCTCATCATATCGTTTCTTTTGTCGTGAAGAAAATCCATCCGTGTTATTCTGTAGATATATAAACGATCCAAGATATGTGATTCTTTAATAATCCTACCAAAGTGCCCGACTGCAGACGCCTTGAGGACGAAAATTTCACCCCACATCTTTAAACATCAATACCAGGTGGCCACAGGGGCCCGCTTTGCAACTCTTGGCCTCCACTACTTTCTATTGGCTGTCTGGGCAGCAGGGATCCCATTGGACAGTCAGAGTGACTGACTTTGCCGTGCACCTGTCTATCGCCAGGCTGCGGCACAGTGGCTCCGCCCTCCTCCAGGTAGCCGCCTTTTGTGGACGCCAGCTCGTTGTCCAGGTGACCACCGCTGCCTCTGCTTGGCTCCTGCTGGTTGCTATGGTGACATTCGTTGTCGCGGGGGGTGGTTTTGATAGGCGCCGGCAGCTGGCGCTGTGGACTCTCTGCTGACAGCACCGTCGAGCCAAGGGGGGGGTGGGCGCTCCTGAGCGGCACCAGTCTGCGGTCCTGGCGCCTGTTGCAGATGGGCAGCGTGTCTGTTTGCAGGGAGCGCGCGTAGCTGGAAAACCAGTCCCTCTCGAACGCGTCCTTCAACTGTTCCACCACGGTGGAGTTCCTGTCGTCCACGCCCTCTGGCTGGCTGATCACAAGACCCGCCCCCGTGTTGAAGGTGAACTCGTTCCCCACCCAGTCAAGGTTACCTGGCGCCATAGAACACAACACAAGGTGAGAGAATCTTATCAGAGTTGTCATCGTCGGACAAACACATAACACGAAAGATGGTGCTAAATGAAGTCCAAAAACTTTTTTTCCCTAAACAATGAAAATTGATTTTCAAATGTTTTAGTGATATACAGTACACTCTATAGAGTGTGTGTGGACAAAAGGCCAAAACATATAGAATAGGCAACCTTATAAAAATTATTTGTGTACGTGTTAGGCCTGAAACTATCACACATTGACCACGGACTATGTGCCCTGGTAAATAAGAGTATTATTCTGTGCAGTCAGATCGGTGCAATTTAAACTTAGTGAAGTGTCTTGAATACCAATGGCTTGTTGAGTTACACCTCACCAGCTTACCTAAATACACCGCCGAATCCGTCACCATGAAACGGTTGTGGTTGATGCCTTGGAAACTGCCGTCCCTCTGTTCCCTGGGGCTGAAGAACTTCTACACACACACACACACACACACACACACACACACACACACACACACACACACACACACACACACACACACACACACACAGACACACACACGCACACAATTAACGACACACCATTACACGTACTGGCCTATGAGGTCCTCCTCAGCCTCGCTGGTACTCACGGCCTCCAGAGAGCAGTTGCTCTGCTCCATGCAGAGGCTCCGCAGGGACCAGATGAAGTTGAAGGTGAGGGGGTGCGTCTGCTCCCAGCAGCTGACCAGCATGCGGACACGCACCTGCCTCAGGATCAGGGCGTCGCGGATTAGACCGTCGATGCGAGACCAGTACCTGAGCACAGACGCAGACACACATACACATGTGATGGACGACCTCACACTTTCCTGCCTGGTTTGGCTGTTGTGTTTCTCTTGAGTTTCTCTTGCAGGTGGTTGTGAATGTGGCCAGCTGAACCACAGCTCCTGTTTGTATTCTGTTATTAGTCTTGATTTGGGTTGTTCTTGTTTTACACACCCAACACCTCGTTCTCATCCACTGATTGACTGACTTACATCCCTCATGGTTCTTATCCGTGATTTACAAATTAATAATTCAATTATGGTTCGTCTGTGATTGCTTTTTTTTTTTTGGTTCAGAGCCAGGTTGAAGCACGCAGTCTACACACCTTTATGTTTAGCCAAGTTAAGGAAGCTAAACAGACAACAGATAACAAACACAATCAGATATGTATGTAATGACATTCTAACATGCAGAAAACAAATCATATTGCACTTAAAATTGCATAATGTAAAGCTGCCTACACCGCAAAAAGAATCAGCCACCAACCCCACACACTCCACAAACATGCATAAATACTTCCAAATATAGAACTCTCTGTCTATGTTTTATTTGTGCTGTCTCCAGCCAGAGCAGCAGGGAGGTGTGTGAGAGCAGGGGATGTGTGTGTGAGAGCAGGGGAGGTGTGTGTGGTCACCTGTGGGTGCTGCTCCTCAGCAGGGGCAAGTAGTCCGTGATGGAGATGTAGAGGAAGCTACGCGCCTCCTGGATGACTCGGCTGATGGCCTCCAGGTCGCTGCTGCGGTCCCTGGGGATCAGCAGGCTGGGCGAGGTCTGGGAACACAACACACACACACACACACACACAAACCTTCCAACTTCCCGTCAAACAAGATGAAGAAGATGGCTGCAGTCAGACCAACAACAAAGCCTTGTCATCCTGGACTACTATAACAGCTGCAGCCTGAGATTCTCCACTGGGTTGACAGCATCAGAATGGCGTAAGCTTGAGAAGGGAATCATCACTGGATGTACCATTTCAAAGATCCTTGAAAAATGCTGGTGAAGTCTGCTGAGGTTCAGTGCAGACGGCCAGGGAGCAGGTGGATCCTGAAGGGCCTGGAGGAGATGATCACTTGGGCTCGCATGAGCTTCAAGCCAGCAAAATCCAGATCCCTGGTGCTGAAGAACGGAAAGACCACCGACAAGTTCCGTTTCGCACTTGGTACCCAGTACCAAGATACCATCCATCACTGAGAAACCAGTGAAGAGCAGGTGTTTGACTGCAGCTTGAGAGACACAACATCCATCAGTGCCACCAACAAGGAGCCGGAAGCCTGGATAGGGACGGTGGACAAGTCAGGACTACCAGGCAAGTTCAAGGCCTGGATCCTCCCGAGGATCCTGTGTTGGGGGCCATCCTCCCGATGGCCCCTCTTGGTCTATGAGGTCCCAATCTCCACAGTCCTGCGATCCAAAAGTCTCTCAGGCTGGGATTGTGGTCAAGACTGGATGGAAGAGGAGGGCAGCAGAGGTCGTAGATCCTGTTGAGTCATGGCTAAGGCGCAGGGCGCCAACACCAGCTGCCAGGGCCACCTCCTCTGGCCTACTAGCAGCGGCCCAAAACTGGGAGCTCAAAGTTGACCTGGGAAAGCAACTGAAGCTCCCAGAAAATGCTGCTGCAACAACACTAAGGCCAGACATGGTGCTAATCTCAGAGGCCTCTAAGCAGATTGTCCTCCTAGAACTCACGGTTCCCTGGGAACCACGAGCTGAGCTGGTGGAGAAATGCCGAAGCAATGGGTGGCGAGCAAGGTACGAAATCATTGAGGTAGGATGCAGAAGGTTCTCAGGCCAGGCCATCTGCAGAGCCTACAACATGCTGGGCATCACAGGGGCCAGTAGGCGAAGGGCCATGAAGTTTGTCACTGAGGCAGTGGAAGTTGCCTAAAGATGGCTGTGGATCAGGAGGGTCGAGCCGTGGGTTAGAGAGCTACCTGGACTGCTGGGGCTTGATCAACCTCAGCTGGGTCGCACTGATGATGCTTACTGACATGACATAAACATTTTGGTGTTTCTGTCTTAGCTATATTTTTTTAGCAAACCCCTTCTTTCTCCTTGTTTTAAATGTCCAAATATCCTGCAATCCTTCAAAGTACCCCTAGGGGCACACATACCCCCATTTGAGAAACACTGCTGTATATCATTACCTGTCTGATAGGGGAGGCAAGATAGGTGAGGCAAGATAGGATTTAATATAGCTAATATAGCCCCACCCAGAAACATTTACATACACAAAGGACTTGAATTGCAAATAGGTTTCTTTGTGTGTGTGAAAGTGTAACTTATATGTGTGTGCTTGTGTGTGTGTGTGTGTGTTCGCATGTGTGTGTGTACACGTGCATGCGTGTGTGCATGAGTGTATTTGTCACTTCGTACATCATGTGTACATGGCTCATCTGAAAGCCAACATGTATTTCCTGTTGCTCCCTCTTCTGCAGGGAGGAGAGAGAAGGTCTTAAGGCGCCCACAGACCAAGACGACTGCCCGATCGTCGCCAGAAAATGGAGTCTGGCGATTAATCTCCCCGACTCGGTCAAAAAAGTGTGAGGGACACACCTAGACGACGAGATGTAATGTCTCCAAAACAGCAGGCGGCGCTAATCTGTATTGTGGTTAAAAAAAAAACGAAAACCGGAAATACCAGGACCTCTCTCGAGACCAAAACACACAGCACGCTGTCTTCAGTCATTGTTGTCAGCAGAGAGTGAGTAGTCAAGAAGGTTTGTCGCTGAACGGAAAAATCTAATTAAAACGATGGATCGTGATACGAAGATACTGGTGTTGTCAGCTCTCGGGCTTCTTCTTTTGGAAGAAGAAAGATGTCGCAAGCGAAAAATAAGGAGAAAACGTAATAAGTGGGTGAAGTCATGGATACAACAGCGAGAAGCCAAACAATATGTTGAGAGAGTGTGTCGACATGTCTGCTTTTTCACTGTTTATCTGGTATGTTTACCATCCTCACTTCCGGGCTTCACTGATTCGCTAGTCAAGGGATTGCCCTCCACCAATCAGATTGGTCAGGCTGAACAACTGGTAGTGGCCGATTACACACGTTGAATCGGCTGAAAAGAATGCCGACGACATTAACGACGGCCGACCTCACCAAAGAGACTCATATCACCGACCTCTCAAGACTCTCCGACGCCCGATTTTCGGCCCGGTGTGCGGCGGCCTTTAGGGGACTTCACCCCTGGTGAAGAATGGCTTTTCTCACAGGGCTGTCACCTCCATCCCCCCTGGCTATGATTACCACACTCTGAAGGAAGTTTATCAATTACTCATTCACATCTGTTCCATCTCCCTGTGATCCAGCACCCAAAGGCACATACTGTTACGGCTCGCCTGTCCTCGTCTCCACGCCCGCTCCTCTCGCCTCCCGCTACACGCCCTTCACGATCGTCGGCGCAGGCACCAAGGCGGAGCGGCGCTGACGCGGCACACATCGCGAGTTCCCGCACCGGGTCCCCATCCCCAATCACCACACCTGCTCCGGATCGGCAATCACAGCCCGCACTACAAAAGCCTGGCCGGCGCTCCACTCAGCGGCAGATCGTCCCCTAAAACTACAGGTGGTAACGTATACGCCAAATACACCATCCTGTAGTAGTTGTTCTAGCAGACTCAACGTTACGCCGTGGTTGCGCTCGGCTCTTGTTACTCTCACCCCGTTTTTCTCACCCCTCCAGAATCCCGGACCCTCCTGCCGTGTTCAAGCCCACCAGCAGAGCCATCCACCCCGGATCCCATTCCACCTCGGATCCCGTTTATTTATGTGGCAAAATTCTGTTGGATTAAACCGCCTTTTGGGCTTGAACTTTATCTACGCCTCTTCCTTTGCTGTACGCCTGGGTCTCACCTCAACCCCCACCTAACACATACAAGAACATTAACCCAAGAGCAGGGCTGGATAAAGGGCCTTGTTAAAAAATCAGTGACAACTTTCCCCGGATATGAATAGTTGACATAATTCTCAGAGTATCTCTTTGCCCTGTTGGATATGCAAATTGTTTTATAATTGTTTTTCGAAGAAAGAATTTACGCTGTAATATTTCACAGCCCACATAAGTGAGATTACACAGACACTAATTTTCACTGCCTGATCGATGATTGGAATTGATAAATATCTGCTAATAACAGAGACATTGCTACACTCACTTATCCCAGATGTAGCCATTGAGCTAGCAGGCCGCACAGCATTTCGCTGGGATAGAAACAAAGACTCCGGTAAGCGCAAGGGAGGGGGGTTATGCATTTACGTACACAACAACTGGTGCACTAATACCAAAATCATAGACAGACACTGTTCTTCTGATTTGGAGTACCTGACAGTTGAATGCAGGCCTATTTACCTTCCACATGAGTTTACCGTTGTTATAATCACAGCTGTTTATATCCCACCGGATGCTAACGCTAGCATAGCTTTAGGCTATCTGCTCAGTGCTATAAATTCACAACAAAGCACCTATCCCGAAGCAGCCCATATCATAGCTGGTGATTTTAACCATGCAGATTTAAAGGCAGTTCTCCCGAAAATTTGAACAGCACATCAACTGTGCTACTAGGGGGAAAAATACACTAGACAAGGTTTATTCAAACATTAAGAAAGGTTTTAGGTCAACACCACTACCACACTTAGGCCAGTCAGAACACCTATCCATACTTTTAACACCAGCATGCACCCCCCTCAGGAGAAAAGCTCAACCCTCCACAAAGACTGACATGGCCTGAAGGAGCTTCCTTGCAGCTAAAGGATTGCTTTGAAAGGACAAATTGGGACATTTTTGAGGATCAGGATTTAGAGGAGTACACATCAACTGTACTCTGCTACATACAGAACTGTGTTGACAATGTCACCGTTGACAAACACATCAGGGTGTACTCCAACCAGAAGCCCTGGATGACAAACGAGGTCCAAACTCTCCTCAAGGACCGTAACACCACCTTCACGTCCAGCGACAGAGCCCTATACAGCGCTGCTAGAGCCAACCTGAAGAGAGGCATCAGGGATGCTAAAGCAGCCTACAAGAGGAAGATTGAGGACTACTTTACCAACAAGAATCCAAGGCGGGTGTGGCAGGGCATCCAGCACATCACCAACTACAAGACCAGCAACCGCATGACTGTCGACGGTGACGCCTCGCTGGCAGAGGAACTTAATTGTTTCTTTGCTGGCTTTGAGGTGAAAGCAGCGGAGACAGACACAACACCTCCACCAGCCTCTAACAGACACATCCTCACTGTGCAAGAGCATGATGTGAGGTGTGTGTTCAGAGCGGTGAACCCGAGGAAAGCTGCTGGCCCTGATGGTGTGACGGGAAAGGTGCTGAAGGAATGTGCAGACCAGCTCTCTGGGGTCTGCACAAAGATCTTTAACCTGTCCCTGTCTAAATCCATCGTCCCACCTTGCCTGAAGTCTGCTACAATCATTCCACTGCCGAAAAAGACTGTCATCAGCGGCCTCAACGATTACCGTCCGGTCGCACTCACACCGGTCATCATCCCCTACAGGGATGAAGTCCAAAGACTGGCAGTGTGGTGTTCAGAGAACAATCTCGTCCTGAACTCCTCAAAAACAAAAGAACTCATAATAGACTTCCGGAGGTACAGTGCAGACCCCGATCCACTATACATCAACGGGGGCTGTGTGGAAAGGGTCCATGATTTCAGGTTCCTGGGCACGCACATCGATGAAGATCTCTCCTGGACAGTGGTGTACCAACACCACTGTAGTAGTCAAGAAGGCACAGCAGCGACTCTACTTCCTGAGGATTCTCAGGAAAAACAACCTGCAGGAGAAGCTGCTGGTGTCCTTCTACCGCTGCTCCATCGAGAGTGTGCTGGCATTCTGTATCTCTGCGTGGTATGCCAGCTGCTCAGCAGCGGACAAGAGAGCCCTTCAGAGGGTCATCAATACCGCCCAGAAGACATTTTCAGCATTCGCTGCCTCAGTAGAATCTCAATTTCGTTGTACTCTGTGCAATGACAATAAAGGAATTCTGATTCTGATCTGATAGCTGCAAAAGTAGAAGCAATTCGTTGGAAGAACTGTTTTGGGGGCCTATTATATGACCAGGTGTGAAATTATCATGTGACTACCAATTTACCAGTTGGTACAGTCCACTGGGTGAGCTGATAAATTAATCTAGTCATCCTACATCAATGTGGACACTCCCTCCTGTGATGTCACCATGTCACAATTACAATTCTAGTCGCATTTTGAAATAACTTGGAATGGCTAATCACACTCAAAGCTGGTGGTAAAATAGGACCCCTTCAAATGGAACTTTTTCACCTTGGTGGAATTGGTGTTGTATTCATTGAATATAACAGTCCAGTATATACTGTACAGAACATCCGCCTTTTCAATGCTGGCACACACTGCCTCCCTGGACAAGATACTGATGGTTGGTAATTTCAATCTTCAGATTGATGACACTACATGAAATATTGCCTCTGAATTTCATAATCTCAAAAAGTCTTTTGATTTTAGGCAACTTGGGCCTTGTTTTTTCACATGGTATAGACATTGAAGTTGTTTGCTCTAAGGATTTATGTATCAGTGACCGGAAATGTATCCTATTTTACATTTGCTTTTCATTGGAGCCTCAGCCCTCTTGTCATATGAATTGCACTCGTCTTATAAACGAGGCTTCAATGAGGCTTCGATGGGATTCGACAGCAACAATATCTTAAAGGGTGGAAACGTGGACACTCTAGTTCATTCTTTTAATAATCATTGCTCATCTGTGCTGGACAATGTGGCTTCTCTTAAACTTAGAAATAACCTCTCCAAAAAACATCTCCATGGATAAATAAACCAATCCAGAATTTTAGGCTCAAATGTCGAATGACAACTCGCAATTGTGGAACGCCACAAAGCTTGAAGTACACAGGCTGCATCTCAGAGAACTTATGGGTTGTAGAGGACTCATGACATCATTCACCATACGGTTGTGTGTGTGCATTCTACATGCAATGTTATGGTTGTGTGTGTGTGTTCTACCTGCAGGGTTATGGTTTGCCTGTCGGTGTTTAGAGAGGAGTGATGTAAACACCGGTCGGGTTGTTGTGGTGTTGGGTTTCACAGACTTCTTCTGACTTGTCCTGACCTGTTCTGATGTGTTCTTACGTAGTTTGTCTGACTTAATAAACAACACATGAGTTTGTGTCTCATGAGAAATGGTCTTGCTGGATCTATTCACAAATTTTCCACAGGGTACCATTAATCACATGTTGAAGGCTGAGAGATCTTCCTATTTCTCCAACCTAATTTATTCAAGCAAAAGTTAGTTTGATACTGTAAGCCATATTGTCTCTCCCAGCACCCCCAACTTACCAATTTTCTCTAACAGTGACTGCAATATCTTTCTCAGATATTTTATAGATAAGGTAGTAAATGTTATGGCAAACATCTCACCCTCATCCAATCCACTCACTAACGGTTCCTCTAATCCAGCTGTTCACAAACTTTTTGGACTCAAGGCCCACTTGAAAATCTCAAAAGTATTCGCGGCCCACACAGGCATTGTACGCACGCGTACAATTCAATAAAAACCCCCCAAAAAAAACAGGTGCGTGGCACATCGTATTCCGACTGGGGCGATCAATGGATGTAGGCCAATGAGTTCCTACCATGAGTTCCTGTCTATCGGTATCACACTGATGATGCATTTTGGAAGGTTTTGAAGAAAAAAAACACGAATGTATTTTTTTTATTAAAAAGTTTTTGTAAAAAAACCCCAAAACATAAATAAAACTTTTTTTCCCCATGATTTGGCGGCCCACTTGCAATACCCTCCGGCAATACCCTCTTGCAATACCCCCGGCCCATAGTTTGGGAATCGCTGCTCTAATCCATCTATTTTGGACTCCTTGGCAGATTTGTGGTGAAAAGTCTGGTTTATTGTAATTGTTTGTAAAATGTAAAATGGACAGAGCAGATGGTACCATGCCAGTGCTCCCTGAGTGTGTGCGCTGGTGGCTGATTTAACCTGTGGTGCACTGATTAGCCAATGCACCACAGGCTAGCCCCACCAGCCCAGACTCTAACTGGGCCAGGTGAGACGAATTAAGCCAGCCAACCACCAAACACACACTCCCACAAACTGACAGCACTGAATTGAGGCTGGGGAAAATCCCTAGTGTCAATTCACCAGGTTAGGAAACTCCTTCCTCAGGAATGCCTCAGCTGCAATAGTAGAGTCGAATGAGCGTGTTCCTCCAGACTTCAACTCAATCCTCAGGATGGCAGGATAGCGCCCAATGTATGCCAGCCCCGCCTGTCTCAGTAGCTTTTTAAGCGGTGTGAACACCATGACTTTCTTGTGCATCTGCGAGGATCTGGACGGTGACTTGGAACTGGAGCAACTTGATTACAAAAGCCCTCTGCCTTCCTTGGTCAGGCGACAGTGCACCAGTGAGTGGTGAGCTCTTTCTATTTCCCATCTGGACCCAGGTTTTTCCAGGATTTTTGGCAGCCATTCCTGTAGGAAAGTGATAGCATCATGCCCTTCTTTCTATTCCTTCAGGGAACCCAGAGATTCTCAAGTTCTTGCGTCTTTGACGGTTTTCGGAATCATCCATTTTCACTTCCAACTGCAAGATGGCATTGGTGTGTAGCTTGTCCTTCTCTAGAATATCCTGTCACAAGTCTGTGATAGCTGCTTCATATTCTGCATGTGAAGTCTCAATTTTAGACACCCTTTCCTTCGTGATTCACAAATCCTGGTGTCGTCCACTTTGGTCAGCCGGGCAGAGATTGTATCTTGAATCCTGGCTGCATGTCTTCGGGGCCCACCTGAGTTGCTAATATGGCTGCACCAGCTAACTCGCCCTCTTTCTTATCTTTCTTGGGCATTTCGTGCTTCTTAGTTATTCATAGTGTGGTTTACCAAACCAGTGGTGTCGGTTAAGTCATTATAGGAATAAATGTGAAAATATAGAGAGGCTAAAGGCTGATCCATACTCCGCGAGAAGCGAGAACTTTGTTCTCGCACCTAGGGCCCCGCCCACAAAATGACGTCATTTTGTTCTCGCAGCCCTAGGTCAGGAGTTCTCGCAGCTTGTTCTCGACACATCGTCCGGGCCGAACTTTGTTCTCGCGTCGTGTCCGAGAACTATTGTGTGATTGGTCAATTTGAAGTGGGCGTAGTTAATGCGCTTTCCGCCGGCACGGAAGTTTGCTGCTGTGGGCGGGGCCTTTGAGTTCTGCGCTTGAGTTCTCGCGGAGTATGAAATGTCCAGGGCTGAGAGAACTTTGTTCTTGTTCTCGCAGCCCTGGGTGCGAGAACAAAGTTCTCGCTTCTCGCGGAGTATGGAGCAGCCTTAAGTCGACGCTACTTGTCAGTTGTCCGCCATAACCGGAAGTAGTCTACGTAATCTTGGTGTGATCTTCGACAGATACTTGAATTTTGATGCTCACATTTAGGGATGCACCGATGCTGATACCAGTATCCAGTATCTGGTCCGATACTGTGCTCATGTACTCATACTCATACTCGTTAAACTACTCCGATACAACCGCACCCGATACCACTTTGGCAACGCAACGTTAACCTTGTAATATTCTTAGCCAAGGAATATTGGAATAAAGAGATGCAACCGAGTTGGCGTTTATGGCTGTTTAATAGCAACTGCGCATGGTACCGAGTATCCGACTGACTACATAATAATCCTATGCCTAGTGTAATACACCACCTCACCTATAGGTGGCGCCTGGCGCATGCCTTGTATATTACAAACCTCTCGTTAGTTGAGCAGACAGGTGGAGGAGGCGCAATGTCAGCAGTCTGGAGATATTTTAAGATAAGCGATGATGACAAAAGTATGTTTTCAAAGTCATTGTTAGAACTGTAATGGTTTTATTAAGTACTCATATCGGTATTCGGTATCGGCAGGTACCCAAATGTAAGTATTTGTACTTGTACTTGGTCTGACAAAAAGTGGTATCGGTGCATCCCTACTCACATTAGTATGCTGACTAGATCCTGTTTCTTTCACCTAAGAAACATTGTCAATATTTTTACCTGCCTTAACAAATACTTCCTACACCGTTTACAAACCACCCAAAGTGCTCTTAACACGATCAAACACATTAGACCCGATTTAACCTCTCTGCATTGGCTTCCGGTCAATTTTTAGCCATGTTGCCTGGCCAACATGGCCAGGCACTGCAGTATATTATGGACCTTTTGCACCCCCACACCAAGTGCCAAGCTCTTAGGTCCTCTACCCAGGGCCTTTTAAGTGTACCTCAGACACGCTTAAAGACTCAGGGTGACCATTCTTCCCAGTCAGCAGCCCCTAAACAGTCTCCCTTTGGAACAGTCTCCCGATAACCTTGAGGTCTTTGGACTCTGTGGACACTTTTAAAAAGCAGCTAAAAAACACATTTGTTCAGACAGGCATTCAAGTAGCTTGTGGTATTTTATGTTTAACTTATGTCTATTTCCCCCTGTATATTTTATCTGGTTTTCTTTGTTTTTATTTATTTAGTTTTTATCTGATTTTTTTGTTTTTTAACTGTGAAGCACTTTGTGACTGGTGTCTGTGAAATGTACTGTATAAATAAACTTTGCTTGCATGCTTTGCTATATCATTTTCTGGTCATAGCAACAGACACTAACCGAGACGTAGGCCTGAGCTTTGGTGCTGTTCAGGGTGAAGTCCAGAGGCGCATCCCGGTTGTAGAGCGCAAAGACCCGCTTGGACCAGAAAGATGGGATGAAGTCTCGGTACTGGAGTCCCCAGTACAAGCTGAAAACCTTGTGCAGGTCCAGAGCCAGGCAGCTGCAGTCGTACACCAGCACACCCAGCTCCTTCCGCTGAGGAATTGGCATGTGGCATGAGGTCGTCGTGATCACATGGTAACACGTTCGCTATCATGTTATTACATCACACGCCATTGTCACATATAAATTACCCAATACAAAAGGAAAGAGAAACATCATACTAACTAGCTGTTAATGATTGGCAAAACATTTATAAACGATAATTTCATCACCTGTAAAAATTATTAATTATATTCCTTTTTAATCTATTAAATTCATAGTATGGTTGTTTATGGCTTGAGTGTTCGATACATTGCTACCTCACTGAAAACCTATAGAGGGGCAGACAAGCCAAGCATATGGTGCACTTTTAGAGACTACCACTATTTTAGAGAATTCATGAGGTATCTGTGTATGAGCAGACTCCTGAAGACAAATGTCGGTGTCCGTTTATTTCCAATCTAGACTTATTAGTGGTGCGTGATTAATGTCCCTGAAACTCAGGCTGTCCCATTAAGCCCTAACAAACAACAAGTCTGATATTTAATGAGCCTTCCCAAAAGCAGATGGAAGATTGAACGTTCTCATTTTGCAAAGCACCCAGCCATGCAACTCCCACCTCTTTTGTCTTTTGAGTTTGTAGCAGCAACTTTCACGTTTAGCAACTGCAAAGATTGTGTCCTCGGAGATGTATGTTGTGTGTGCATGTGCATACTATAGCCAGGGATTTCCAGTTCATGGTGGCACTGCCGAAATACAGGTGCTTCCTGTCCACCACCCAAAAGGAGGCATGGAGCTGACCTCTGATCAGAGCGGTGGTGTTGACATAGTGGACATCGGCACCTAGAGGGAGAGGGGGGGGGAGGCAAGAAGAAAGAGGAGGAGGGACGGAGAGAGGTAGGGAGAGAGGGGGTTTGAGAGAGAGAGAGAGAGAGAGAGAGAGAGAGAGAGAGAGAGAGAGAGAGAGAGAGGGAGGGAGATGGAGAGAGAGAGAGAGAGAGAGAGAGAGAGAGAGGGAGGGAGATGGAGAGAGAGAGAAGAGGAATGCTAGTGAGTGATTTGGGCTTTTGTGTGTCTCTCTCCATCTGTGTGTCTTCTTGTGTGTCTTAGCTCTCTAGGGAGAAAAGAGCTAAGACACTGTGTACTAGTATTGCATGGTTGATGAGAGTGAGCTCTGACCGTGTCTGGCCATCATGCTTAGTTCAGGTGAGTCTGTCTCCTCGCTGGAAATCTTCAGCTGGACACCCCTGGCCTTCAGGCCCTGTAGCCTGGTCAGCAGAGCCCTGCCCTGGGGGACACACAGCACAACACCGGCCTGTCTGAGTCTCGCTGGTTCTCATGTGTGTGAGAGCAGCACCCAACATAGCTGCTCTGAACGCTACATTGTCTATGTGTGTTGTTGGTTATGTACTGTACTCTATGTGTGTTGTTGGTTATGTATCTGCTTTCCTGTAAGATATATATAAGCAGACACACGAGCACTCGGTTCTTATACATCATTACACCAAGCATCAACAAGCATCAACCACACACTCCTGAATTAAATCTTTGTGTTTTATTTTATGGCCTCATTACAGGGAAGCCTCATTTCGGCCAGCAATTTGAGAAGGGAATGCTATTAGCTATTTTGTGTATGTGTGTGTGTGTGTGTGTGTGTGTGAATGTTGATTAAACATTGAATAACAACATTACAACAATACATTTTTTATTTCATTTGAATTAAAATGGTGTCTTCTGATTGATTTTGATTATGTGCAGGCTGTCTCTATTGAACTAATCTGATGACAATGAAAACAGCTATGGATCATGGGATAACTAAGTTTGCATTAGTTTGCTCTTCCTACTGAGGCTGCATTATGGGTATTAAGTAGTGCATTATATGACAGCTTTGTACACTCACATTTCAGACAACACTACAAAATGGTGATGGCCCAAATAGTGCACTATATAGGACAAGTGGACCAATTAGAACACAGCTCTTGTTACTGGCCGTTCCCTGAGGCTAGGCCGTAACAGAGTTGCAGTGAGAGAGTGGTATGGAAGTGGAGACAGATAACGGCAATGACGGCTATACGTTGGGTGCTGCTGTGCTCCCGTACATACTGTACCTCCAGGGCCGCCGGCTGGAAGCTGGACTCATAGTCAGAGGAGTTGAGGAGCCAGACGGGAGAGACGATCTCCACCGAGCGAGCGGCTCGGTCCAGCAGGTCATGCAGCCCCTCGGTGAGCGGGAGATGGGCCGGACCGCCCTGGGGGAAAGACACGTCCTCTGGGATGTTTTCCACCAGCACAATCCTGTTGACACAAAAAGTATCCAACAGTTGTAAAAACACATAGAGACGTAAGAGAGAGATAGAAAGAGGTCACATCGAAAACAAAAATGTTTCTTGTGGTGGAAAAGAAAAAATTATGAAAAAGCTCAGAAATGGTAATTAGATTAAGTCTTTGCTAATGGGAAAGTGGTGCAGAGATTAGCATAGTGTTCTGTTTGTGTGTATGCGTGTGTGTGTGTGTGTGTGTGTGTATGTTCTTGGCTGCAATTATGTCTGATTGTATTAGCAGAAACCTACTGAGCTGAGATGCACTTGGCCACGTTTAGACTTTTTTTCATCCTGGATTATTAATTAATTAAATGAAACAAAAACGTTTCTGAAAATAGCAAGCTTAATTACGGTTGGTGGGGGTTGCTTTAGTTCTTCAAACATGGCAAATGATGGAGGGTTTACATGTAGGACCCAAGTAATCAATACATTTAATAAAATCATGCCTGCCAGAGATTTCTTTTTTTGCTTCATTTTGTGTTGCATGATTACACTCACAATTGTCCAAATACAGTGAAACCACAGTATATTCATGACAATACAGTAAGATTTGAATAGAACAAGTTTCAAACACTCGAACGCTAGGTTAACCCGTTGCTGGTGAACAGTATATGCTACATGCTACATGCTATATAAGTAAAATGGCGGTGTACGTGATGGCTGCCGTGTTGCGAGCTCCCGTCCATCGACGCAGTTTTTTGTTATTTATTCTTTTAATTGCGAGTATCCTTGCACAGGAAATTAGCAGTAAGTTCACTTACGACAGTTATACACTTCTGGATATTAGAACGACAGTCGCTCGCCGCCTACCGGAGTTTTTCAAGTCTTTCGACTCGGACGTCCCGCCCGGAGTCGTGGCTGGACTATCTCCATCCATCTTAGGCGCGATCACATGCAAGCGTCGCCGACGGAGAGGGAAGCGAGCCGGCGTGTTAGTCAGGCTGAGACGTCATGCCAATCGACCTCCACTACCCACCATTCTACTGGCTAATGTACAGTCTCTGGACAATAAGTTATGCGAGCTACAGGCTCGTATCCAATTCCACCGGGAAACCAAGGACAACTGCATCATCTGCCTGACGGAGACATGGATGTCGGAGGGGGTTGCCGACTCAGCCATCGAGCCGACAGGATTTTCCGTCCACCGCGCTGATGTCTGAGGAAGTATTCTGTGACATTCTGTGAATGTCAAAATATAACAATGTATATTTTATTACATTGATTTATATTTGTATTGCTCCCCTTTAATATTTTTTGTATACTTTATTTTATCTTATACAGTTTTCTTTTGTTTAGATTTTTTGTAACTTTAATATAGTTTCTATTCTA
Organism: Coryphaenoides rupestris; assembly: GCA_002895965.2. NCBI lineage: Eukaryota > Metazoa > Chordata > Actinopteri > Gadiformes > Macrouridae > Coryphaenoides > Coryphaenoides rupestris. The sequence goes on along the minus strand of PIJE02000010.1, from coordinate 150,168 downwards.
TTTCTATTTCTATTTGTATTCTTTTATAACTGCGGTCGGCTGTCGGGTGTTTTGCACATAAGATTTTCACTCACTGCTTATACTTGTGTAAACTGTGAAGTGACAATAAAAATACTTGAACTTGAACTTGAACAATATACTAGACTCAGTTGGCTCACCTTTTCAGTGAACCACTGCATACTTGGGCAGTGTGTTTGTATTCCTTTTCCTGTGTTACTGTGTGAGTGTTTCCACTCTCACCATCAATCAATCATTCAATCACCTCATCAGCCACATCAACTCCAACTGTTTCCTGTCAATTATCCCTTCCTATTTAAGCTCCACCTTTCCACTCGCTCAACTGCCAGATTATATCTTTGCTTACCCATGCAAGACTCTCCAGCATTCTTCCATTTGATTACCCGTTCCTGATCCTGCCTGTCCCCGACCTGCCTGCCTCGTCGAATCCCCGGAGATCGCCTCAGCCTTCTGTCCTGACCACAAATCCTGCCAACGCACTTCCTGGTTACCGTCTGTACCGCTGCCCCCATACGGACGATTATGTGTGTGAGTTCTCCGACCTTGCCACACTCTCCTGCTCCCCTGTCCGAAGTCCCCTTTTCAAGTCCGGAGGATTCCCCAATCCCTGTGTCCCTGTATCCCCTCTCATTGGACTGTATTGACATTGTCTTTTTTGATTCCCTGTACCTCGACAGTTTATTAAAGAACATTTAAAACTGTTTCCCATGGTTGTGTTGTGATTGGGTTCAATACACACCCGCTACACTAACACAGTAATACAGTAGGAAGGTACACACAGTGTATACTCTCTCCCCCTTCTGAGACTCCTCGGTGCTCTGAAATCCCGAGTGATTACAAAATCCCATTCCAGCCTAACAGGCCTCTGGAAGCAACATGGGTATAAAAGATTAAGAGTCAAGAGTCATTTTGAATTGCCTGTGGCATGTGACTTGAATGCTCCCCCTACGGAACACAGCATTCTGTTAAAGTCAATGAGAGGGTGGATTTTTGCAAGTGAAAGTCAAGTACTGAATGGGCCTGGAGCTCCAGACCAACGCGGTTGGTTACTAAGGAATAAACCATGACTGGGTGTCCCGTTATTGGAAAATAATGTACAACAGAGATGAAGCCCGGGTTGCTTACGACCCTAGAGTGGTTTATTCCGCTTCTATGACAGTTGCCAACAATGATCAGATATTAGTTGCGTTCCTCTATAACATTATTGGTGTTTTATCAACTTAATCAATTGAAATTGAAATTATCTTTGTTTTTGAGTTGTCAAGGAAACATTTCATAAATATTTTACAATGTATTTTGTAATGAATGTCTTTATCACTTGAATGTTTGGCTATTAATAAAATAAAAACAAATGACAGAAAAGAACAGAGAAATCATCTTAGGGCAGCTATAAAAACCGAACAAAAGCATACAAGGCATATTATGTAATTGTACATTTTATCAGACCCATTCATCGAAATAATATTATTGAAGGGTTCAAGCTTTTTAAATGTAGGTAAGCCATTGTTCCCATTTCCCCTTGAAAAATTGTTTGCTGAAGTCTTAAAGCATAGGCCTAAGTCATTTTTGGACATTGCATTTGTTTCTGTTACCATGTTGAGCCATTCTGCCACTTTGTACCACAATCAAATCATTGATTTACAATGATCAAAGTAAATACATTTTTTGCTTGACTTTAAATTGATACAAATCCCTGGCCATTACAGTGTGATATTTCCAAGACACATTATGACTCCTGTTTTAAGGACATTTTAATCTAATGTTGGGAGTGTGTGTGTCAAGTATTAACGATGTATTATTCACATTCAATCTTGTGTGCTGGTAAATTTCCACTCTGCTGTGCATGTGCCTATTTGTTTCACTATCTATTAGCCCTGAAATGTCTCATTCCCCATTCTCAAGCTGTGGAAAAAAACTGTTTCTGTTTTATCTCTACTAGTCTTGTGCACGTTTGAAACATGCCTGTTTGACACGGGACGATTACTTGGCCTTTGGTATTGCTGCTTGCAGCTTTCACACTCACACAAACAAATTCACAATCAACACTGCACGTCCTTGTGTCTTCAGCAATACACTCGCCAAGTTGATCGGATGAAGGATTGTCGAGAAAAGTACAGACATACATATGTACATACAGAGACTCCTCTACTTATAGTTAGATGTGAGAACATGGTGGTAATGTTAATGTGGGCCTCAGCCATTCAAAATGGTGGTTGGGACCACATGTGCCTTTACGGTGGTTGGGACTACATGCTCCTTTGTTCTGGGGGTAATGGAGAACCACTAAGACTCAGTTCCCGAAGGTTCCTTCACTCACTCCCCTTTTTCCCACCTATATATATGTGAAGTCTGCCAATATGCCCGGTCATGTCTGCTCATTGGTCAGATAGACCAAATCATCTCAACTGTAGGAGCAAGTGCCCAATCGCAACAAAACCCCAACAAAAGATGTTTCCCAGCCCCGCTACCAAGCTCGGGAGATCAGGACTGCCAAGAATGAAGCTCCGGACATCAGGATCGCCAAACACACAACACTGCTGGACTCGCTTGACGCAGTTCATTGGAAAAGACTGAACTACCTTCTGATTGATACACACACAATCTCACGTAAGGCTGATATCTGGGCAGAGTTAGATATAACTGTGTTATATAATTGTGTGTTTAACTGTTTAACTGCTAGTATTGTCGGATGATATTGTAAACACGTTTTGCCTCCTTCACACGTTTTGCCTCCTGATAGTGTTTCCTGTCAACCAATCAATCAGTCTTTATTTGTATAGCACTTACAAAAAAAGTAACACAAAGAGCTTCACACAAAAAAACAATCCCCCCCATGCCCCATCGCCACACAGAGCTATAAAAGACCTTACAATTAATAAAAACACTCAATAAAAACAGGAACTGAAGAAACGGCATCATAAAACTACATTGAGGAAACACCAGAGGCAAGAACTCTCAGCAGTATATAAAAAGTAAAATAGGTAAAAGAAAGCTAAAAAGAAAGAATAAGTAATAAAATACTGTAGCGGCCAGGGGGTGGAGCCGCACTGATTAGGCGCAAAGGCTCATGGGACTGTTAGGGTACGTTGGAATTTGGGTTAGAAAACGATGTTTACAAGTTAGTGTCGTTTGAATCGTTGTGTTATTTGTAGTGTGATTTGTGTGTGTTTATCCGTCGATTATCTGTGTGTTAAATAAATTATGTTTATGTTGCGCCACCATTGGTCAGTGTTTGTGATGTGGGGGGTGAATGCCAAATAAAACGTTATACCTGGAGTCGTGCGGTGTAGGGGGCACAGGATAACTTAAAAACACTCCAGTCGTCTGAGTCGCCCCCTCTGTGCTCGCCACATACCAAAGGAGAGTAGATGTATTGAAGTGAGTAAAACCAAAAATAAAAGGTAGGCTATAAAAAGCGAAAGGCCACGATCAAAAGACCTGAAGGTTCTAGAGGGTTCATAGGCTAAAAGCAAATCTGATAAATAGGTAAGACCAAGAACATTAAGAGCTTTATAAACTAATACAAGTAACATAAATTCTGAAGCAGACAGTTAGCCAGTGCAGAGATTTTAAAATTGGTCATTTGTAATGTGTACTCTCTTTCTGGTCCTAGTCAACACACGTGCAGCTGAGTTATGAAGTAATTGTAAATATTTTTTTTTTTAGGGTGACCAGAAGCTTTACAATAGTAAATTCTGTCTGTAATACAACTGTGCATTTGTAGCATTGATGTTTATGTTCATATAATTACACAAAACCATAATTTATTTATTTTATTCATTGTATTATTTTATTAATTTATTTTATTTATTCATCAAGAAACATTAATTGTAGCTCCTCCCCTTTTGTAACCCATTTCCTGTCCACCTTGCCCTTAAATGTTGGTCACCCCTCACCTCTGCCTCTTTCCTTGAATGTGTGTCTGGAAAGAGGTATGTGTCCGTATTCATCAGTCCCATTATTGTTATTGTAACACTTGTAGTAATGAATATACTAACAGCTAGGACCAGGTTCTAGGTTCGGAGGAGTTATAGTTAACACTAGAAAATAACAGACCACAGACCAAGAGGCAAGTTTGAACTGCCGGCTTTATATAATAGAAGCTTCAATAGTAACATGCAAAATCGAAAAATTTATCTCTATTTTGTCTCAGTTTGGTTTGTTTTAATCCTATTTGAGATAATTATTTTCAACTAAGGTTTCTCTAATTTGTTATTTAGTTCCTATTTTACCTCGAGTTAACTGTAATTTTAGTTCTATTTTAGGCCTGTTTAGTCTAGTTCGCACAGTACGCACGTCCCGAAGTAACAAACATTTTCTACACCAATCCGGTACAAAATTCAACAATACAATCAAAATACTGAATACACAATTCCCAGATCAACACATAACACATACAGTATGATCTATAACACAAAGTGGCGTGGAATCAGTTGAGTTATGTCCTTTTCGAAGTCCGAATGATTCCACTGTGTGGTTGTGGTATTACCACAATGAAGATGGAAACAAATCCATGAATAGAATCCACGGCTATCACAATGAAGATGGAAACGAATCCACGAATCGAATCCACAAATCCGCTGCTCTAAAACCTTGGCTAGGATTAATAATGTATTTTATTAATACTAATATTAATTAATATTAACCAATCATGACCAATACCAATGTTAATTACTAATTACTACTTTAATTTAATTAATTACTATGACTTGAGGACCTTCTGACTGTACTTTGTGTTTAACTTTCATTTTTATCATTTCGTGCTTCAGTAACTTCTGCTTCGTTTTGATTAATCATTTTTCCACAGGTTCAGATTCACTACACACCTCTGCACTCTTTTCATTGAGAATTTCAGGTACGTCTTCAGCATTGGTTGGAACCATTTCAGGTTCTGTTTCTTCCATAGGTTTGTCTGATGTTTGTTCAGGTAGGTTTTCCCTTTCAGGTTGGTCACTTGTAGTTATGTATACCACCTCAGGTGAGTACTTTCTTTCTGGTAATGTTGCACTTCCAGGCAAGGTTTCAGCACATTCCTCTGGAGAACTGCTACAATATCTGAACAGGTTCGCTCCACAGAAGAATGGGACTGCTGTCTTGGAGGCATAGTCATTTTGTGTGCCTGAGTGGACCTTGTGGTTCTCAAGGTTGAATCATGAAAGGAATATGACACATAGTCATCCTCTTCTTCAGAGTTAAACTCTGGCTCTCGCTCATTAGGATCAAGGTGTGGATGTTGAAGTGTGCTTCCAGGTTTGTTTGACACAGCAGGAGGTTCCTCTGCAAGAGCTGGTAAGAAACCACATTGTAGCAAAAGATCTCTGTGCAAGGTTCTAAGGGGACCGTCTTTGTTTTCTGGCTTGACTGTGTAAACTGGAAGGTCTCCTTTCCGATTAACAACCGTGTGCACAATCGCTTCCCACTTCTCAGCCAGCTTATGTTTTCCTCTTCGGCGTACGTTACTCACTAATACACAATCACCCACATCTAGGGTGGATTCAGTGACATGTCTGTCAAACCTGATTTTGTTTCTTTCAGCGGTTTTGACAGCATTTTTAGTAGCCACTTCATAACTCTCTTGAAGATGGGACTTCAGAGCTTGAACATACTGATAGTGAGATTTTTGATAGCTGCGGTTCAATGGTAGATTAAAGGCAAGATCAATAGGCAACCGAGGTTGCTGTCCAATCAGCTCGTACAGTGTGAAATCTGTCGTTTCATGTTTCGTACAGTTATAAGCATGCACCAACGGCTTCACAAAATCTCACCAGTGAGTTTTGTCTTCGGCTTTTAGTGTGCCAAGCATGCTAAGAAGTGTCCTATTAAACCTTTCTACAGGGTTTCCCCTTGGATGGTTCAGTGTGGTCCGGACCTTATGGATCCCTGCATGATCACAAAGCTCTTTGATTGTCTTAGACTCAAAATCTGGCCCTTGGTCACTATGCAACTTCTCAGGGATGCCATATTGTACAATGACATTTTCCCATAGACATTTGGCTGCCGTTCTAGCTTTTTGATTAGGAGTAGCAATTGCCACTGCATATTTAGTAAAGAAATCAGTGATCACAAGGACATCTTTTGTATTGCGTCGGTCTGGCTCTATCAATAGAAAGTCCATACAGACTAACTCAAGAGGCCTGGTAACCTGAATGTTCACTAGGGGTGCTGCCTTCTCCGACAGTGTTTTTCGACAGACACAGACAATCTTTTTCCTCAATGTCAGCAGCCACTGTGGGCCAAAATAATCTGGTTTGTGTGAGGTCAAGGGTCCGGTCAATACCTAAATGACCCATATCATCATGAAGGCTGTGCCTAACCATGTTTCTCAACTCCTCAGGTAGAACTAACTGATAGTGTGTTTCCTCACCATCTTGCCTCTTTATGTATAGAACTTTGTTCTGCAGCTCAAGTTTATTTATTTCTCGCAGTTCTCCTCTTATAGAGGGAGGACAGGTTTCCCCATTTTCCAACTGACGGATGACTTCGTAGATAGCAGGATCAGCCCTCTGCTAGTTTCAGATCCTCCTCTGATATTCTAGAAATTACAGGGAACCCATGGCATTGCTCAAAGCTGCCTGGAATAGCTTTAGCCATCAAGAGCTTTAGCCAAGAGGAGTTATGGGACCATTTGCATCTGTGTGCACCGTTAGGGGAAATATGGCCAAATTCATCAGACTTACGTTAGGACTTAGATTTGTTAATGATTACTTCAAAAGCCTTTTGACAGCTTTCTGTCCACCTTCCACCAAAAGGTTCCTTTGGCTTGAAATACTGACTGTTCTCTTTTGATCCACTAGTCTTAATGGTGGGTACCCAGCAGTGAGGTCATTCAGTGGCTTCACTATCTTGGAGTAACCCTGAATAAACCGTCGGTAATAACCCGTAAATCCTAAGAAAGAGTGCAACTCTTTGAGGTTCTTTGGACTTGGCCATGTCTTTAAGGCCTCAACTTTCTCAGGGTCTGTTTCAATGCCATGTTGGGATACGATGTACATCACCAAGTTTTGTAAAAATGTACATTTCTCCAAGGAGAGTTTCAATCCATATTCCTTGAGACGGTTGTGTACACGGAGAAGGCGGGTTTCACTCAGTCTGATTTGGTGCTTAACTTTATCTGTTCAATCAAAGACAGAGTCATGTAGGGCGAACACCTCTGGCACAGTACATAGCTTTTGCGCTATTCTCTCTCTTTAATTTGTTTAATTTGACGTTTTCAGGGGGCTTTAGGCAATCTGAGTGTGCTGTATCGGTAGGGTCTTGCTGACTTGAGATTACTTTCAAGTATTGTCAAGTATTTTATTGTCACTTCACAGTTTCAAGTATAAGCAGTAAGTGAAAATCTTATGTGCAAAACGCCCGACAGCCGACAGCAGTTATAAAAGAATACCCATAGAAAAGAAATTCAAAGCAAAAAAATGTATTCAAAAAGTTAAAAAAACCGGTATAAAATAAAATAAAATATACAATATACAAAAAATATCAAGGGGAGCAATACATATATAAATCAATGTAATAAAATATACATTGTTATATGCTGACATTCACAGAATGTCACAGAATACAGTCACACTAGCACAACACTAGCACCAGCAATTAGCACCAGGACTAGCACTAGCAGTAACACTAGCACTAGCACTAGCAGTAACACTAGCACTAGCACCAACACTTAGCACTACTACCAGCACTAGCACCAGCAGTAACACTAGCACTTAGCACCAGGACAAGCACTAGCAGTAGCACTAGCAGTAACACTAGCACTAGCAGTAACACTAGCACTAGCAGTAACACTAGCACTAGCACCAGCAGTAACACTAGCACTAGCACCAACACTTAGCACTACTACCAGCACTAGCACCAGCAGTAACACTAGCACTTAGCACCAGGACTAGCACTAGCAGTAGCACTAGCACTAGCAGTAACACTTAGCACTAGCACTAGCACTTAGCACCTAACACTGATGCCGATGAGGGGCAGGGATCAGCACTTGTTCAGCAGCCTGATGGCCTGACTGTGGAAGCTGTCTCTGAGTCTGCTCGTCACTTGATACTGCGGTATCGCCTGCCTGACGGTAGAAGTGTGTACAGTTTGTGGCTGGGGTGGTTATTGTCTTTAGTAATCCGTTTCGCCTTGGCCACACACCACCTGGTGTATATATCCAGGAGGGAGGGAAGCTCACCTCCAACGATGTACTGGGCCGTCCGCACCACCCTCTGTAGTGCTCTACGCTCGAGTGCGGTGCAGTTCCCGTAGCAGACGGTGATGCATCCTGTGAGAACACTCTCGATGGTACTGGAGTAGAATTTTCTGAGGATGCGGGGGCACATGTTGACCCCTAGACCCCTGAGCTTGGTGTCGAGCTTGGCAGGAACTATTGTGTTGAACGCTGAGCTGAAGTCCACAAACAGCATTCGCACACAACAGTTCTTCCCCTCCAGGTGAGAAAGGGCGATGTGAAGTGCCATGGCAATTGGCGTCGTCGGTGGATCTGTTTTGACGGTACGCATATTGCCATGGGTCCAGCGTGGCAGGCAACATGGAACAAATGAAGTCCTTGACCAAGCTCTCAAAGCATTTACTGACAATCGAGGTGAGGGCTACGGGTCGCCAGTCATTCAGGCAGGTTACCTTGCGGTGTTTAGGGACAGGCACAATGGTGGACATCTTGAAGCCCTCGGGAATAACAGCCTGGGACAGGGAGAGGTCCTGCAAAGCATGGATTTCGGCTATGACACTCCTTGCTGGAATGATGATGTCATGGTTGCTTTAATTGTGAAGCACCACAGGTAATTTTTGCAAAGGGTTATCAGGGAGACTAAGTATACAGCTTGTAACTAACACGCCTCCTGGTAAGGAAGACAATGAAGTGGATTCAATTCCAATCGACCTGTCTGAAACTTGATAATGTGATACTGTAGTCACTTGAGACCATGTGTCAAGAAGACAGTTACAAGTCTGTCCATCAAGAAGTACATGAGCAGTCTACTTGGCACCAATTAAACCTTTAGGTATTTTCACAGAGGTGGATCTTGTGTGAAAACTTTTCCTTGGCTTTGTGTTCAGTAACAAATGTGGGACTTTTATCACTGCCTTTAGCTCTCACTAGTCCCACAATGAGGGCTGACTTTAGTTTAAAGACTGAGGACAGACTGAGCCATTTTGGCTGTCCCACAAGGACTGTTTGTCTTTTAGCTACTTATTCTTAGCAGCTACTAATGATGAATTTGCCGTTAAAAGATGCGCACTGACTTTTTGCTTTGATACACCAAGATGCTTTTTCATTCAGTTTTCTTTTGCAGTGTGCTTATCCTCTTCTACACGCAACTGTAACAGCGTCAACTGTATCAGAGAATGGAGGTGGGTGGTCTCTTTTGCGTTCAAGCTGGAGGTCAGCTAACAGCACATTATCCCCGGCAGAACTGACACAGAAGATCAGTGAGTCAGCTTCACTCGCAGACACACCGCCTCTTTTCAGGGCTTTAGCAAGGGCTGTTAAGGAAGGCGAAAAGGAAAATGGCGAAAAGCTCATCACCATCCTCTACAGTCCCAAAAGCTGAGTCCAGTAGTTCAAGGTAAGCTGTAGGTAAGGCTTTTGGTCCTAAGGGTTTTATGACATCAGATGCTGGTGATACTAGACTTGTCACGCCCTCCACTTCTACCTCCTAGTTTTCTCTCTATGTGTGTGGGTGTGATCTGATCTCCAGTAAAACCGTTTCACACGTATCTATGTCTCTGTGTCTCTGTGTCTGCTCTTGGGCCCTGTACACGTGATTGTAACATGGTGTACATATAAATAGTTGTGAATTGGACCAATGGGGTACGTCACAATTACTACGTCCACTTCTTATGTACAGATTCAAGATTCATAGACCCAATTTGATTGGCAATGGTACAGTTAGAGTTGGATGGGTTTATGCCTGTCCATAAGGGTTCTAATATGTACAGTTAGAGTAGGATGGGTATATGCCTGTCCATAAGGGTTGAATATAGCATAGTCTCATAAAACCCTGGGTCGTCAAAGGGCATATAGATTTATGTAATGAGACGTGTTTGAATGCGGCCGGTGCTCAGCAGACTCAATCTCATATATGGTTAGAGGAGTCTTCCTAAACCAAGACTATTACACAGCAGAATCCTAATAATCTGCAGGTAAGGTTGTTATGAATCACCTAATCATAATTACTACCAAATCATAAATTAGTTATGTTGCGCATCCTCAAATGATCTCCAATTTACTGGTCGGTTTCACTTCTCATTGTAAGCATTCCGCAGAAACACAGGAAGTGTGTGAGAGCATGATTAATCATAGTTTAACGAGGGCTATGATGTCAGCATTCAGCCACAGCATCCTGCCCTCCTTTCTCACTTACCACTCCTTATTAACACCGGGGGTCACATGACTCATTCTCACCAACACAGAACTTGTTCCAATGGAAACTCACAGTCCAGGACAAGACCAATATGTGGGGCTTTTCAATCAAACCAAATGTAACAAAACACACCAAACCACAAGACATCATTTGAATGGCAAAATCAATATTCATCTTGGAAATGAAATGACTGGCCGGAATGCTGCGCCATCGTATCTGTTGAAATGTCATATGCTAATGGTTATTGATCTCAGTACTTCCGGTTTGTAATGCCTTCAAAACAAAGAAGAAGGCTGGATGAACCATTGGGATTGTTTCCTGGAATAGCCAATGCAGATCCCACACCAACTTCTTCATGTATACTTGATGATTCTCAGGTGAAAATTAATTTGTTTGGTGACTTTTTGTGTTACAGTGAATGCACTCTATTATAAATGAGTATATTAATCTTAATACACATATTATACGTTTTTAACATACTGTGGCGAGCACCACGGATAGAACGGAAGAGACAAACCATGACTCGTGCAACAGGAGTATTTTCAAGTTATCCTGGGCCCCTACACTGCACGACACCATGTATAACCGTTTATTGGTTTAGTTTAGTTTATTACTTTATTTGACAGGGACAATGCATATTGTTCTATTAAGAATAGAAACATAAAAAATACAATCAACGATAAAAAATGTGGAAATATGCAGATAACCAGAGCCTGCACTACATAGAGACAAGTCAGACAGCTCTTTATGGCGCAAACAACTATAGCATGACAAAAATCTACATCACACACCCACACTGGGTTTCCCCCCATAGCCATACATAGACACGGTTAGCCCTCAGTAATCACCTAGAGGTCTGCGCATTTTTTCCCCCCTTAGAGGAACCACGTGGCTTTTATAGCCGGGTTCCTCCTGATTGTCTCATGTCTGTCAGCTGTCTCGACCTGGCCCACTGATGAGCCAATCACCAATCCTGGCCCAAGAACTCCCGTCCCGCCTGGACAGCGCATCGGCGTTGGCGGTGCTCGACCCGAAAGTTGTAGTCCTGGAGTTCCAGGAACCAACACGTCACCCTCGCGTTGGTGTCCTTGGCCGTGGCCATCCACTGGAGCGGGGCGTGATAGGTCACCAGGCGGAACAGACGGCCGAGGAGGTAGTACGTCATCTTCCCCAGGGCCCACTTGATGGCCAACGCCTCCTTCTCCACTGTGGAGTATGCCCTCTCATGGGGAAGGAATTGTCACCATGGTCACCATCTCCGGCAGCGCCTTCTTTGTCAGGCTGTGTAGCGGCCCCGCGAGGGTGGCGAACCGCGGGATGAACTGCTGGTAGTACCCTACCTGTTACGGCTCACCCGTCCTTGCCACGACGCCCGCTCCTTTCTCCTCCCGCTACATGCCCTGCATGCCTGCGCGCCGCCGTGGTCCGGGCATACGGTGCTCCTTCCAGCCGGGGGAGTTTCCCGCATCCCCCATCCTCCGCCGGCCCTGTACTCTCTGCAGGCTCCTCCCACCTGTCGGAGTCGGAGGTTCCCGGCACGTCGGCGCAGGCGCAACGGTGGAGCGGCGCTGACGCAGCACACAGCGCGAGTCTCCGCACCGGCTCCTCATCACCAATCACAGCACCTGTCACTGATCGGCAATCACCGCCCGCACTACAAGAGCCTGGCCGGCGCTCCACTCGGCGCCAGATCGTCCCCTAAACTACAGGTGGTAACGTATACGCCAGATACCCCCATCCTGTAGCAGTTCTAGCCGACTTAACGTTATGCCGTTGTTGCGCTCAGCTCTTGTTTCCCTCACCCCGTTTTTCTCACCCCTCCATAATCCCGGACCCTCCTGCCGTGTTCAAGCCCACCCGCAGAGCCATCCACCCCGGATCCGTTTATTTATGTGGCAAATTCTGTGTTGGATTAAACCGCCTTTGGGCTTGAACTTTACCCACGCTTCCTCCTTTGCTGTGCGCCTGGGTCTCACCTCAACCCCCCCCTAACACTACCAGCCCCAGGAAGGACCTGACCTGCTTCTTGGTGCGGGGGGTGTGTCAGTTGGCGATGGCCTCGACCTTCTGGTCCTGCGGCCGCACACAGCTTTGGCCGACCTTGTACCCCAGGTAGGAGGCCTCTTCCAAGCCAAGCTTGCACTTCCCGGGGTTGGCTGTGAGGCCGGCGGCTCGGAGAGCCCGGAGGACCGCCTTGAGGTGCCGCAGGTGTGTCTCTCAGTCGGCACTGTGGACGACGATGTCGTCAATGTAGGCTGCTGCGTAGTCCCGGTGAGGTCGGAGGACCCGATCCATCAGCCGCTGGAATGTGGTGGGCGCTCCATGGATCCCGAATGGTAAGACCGTGTATTGGAGTAGCCCGTCCGGCGTGGCGAAGGCGGTCTTTTCCTTGGCTCTGGGGGTCAGCGGCACCTGCCAGTATCCCTTTGTCAGATCCAACGTGGATACGAACCGAGCCGGACCAAGCCGCTCGGGCATGGGATAGGCATCGAACATTGGTATTTCATTTAGTTTTCGAAAATCGTTGCAGAACCGGAGGGACTCGTCGGGCTTCGGGACTAACACTATCGGGCTAGACCACGGACTATGCGATTCTTCGATGACCCCTAGCTCCAACATTACCTTTACCTCCTGGCGGATGGCGTCTCGTCGAGCCTCCGGGATGCGGTACGGTCGGAGGCGGACTCGATGGCCAGGGGGGGTGCGGATGTCGTGGCTCGCCGCAGTCGTCCTCCCTGGGAGCTCGGAGAACACCTCGGTGTTCTGCTGTATGAGCTCCTTGAGATCCTGCCGTTCTCTCGGGCCCAGTTGTTCACCCAGGGGGACCTCCGGGACGGGGGTTGTGTTCACCAGGGCGGATAGTACGGGGGGTGGCTCCTCCGAGCGATGCCATGCCTTCAGCAGGTTGATGTGGTAGACCTGGGTGGGCTTCCGCCGGCCTGGCTGGCGGACCCGGTAATTAACCTCGCCTAGTCGACCGACCACCTCATATGGCCCCTGCCACCTCGCGAGGAACTTGCAGTCCGCTGTGGGAACTAACACCAGGACCAGCTCACCCGCTTGGAAGGTGCGCAGGTGGGCGCCGCGGTTGTAGACCCTAGCCTGGGCTTGCTGGGCTCGCTGGAGTTGTTCCCTCACCAGGGGCCAGACCTGCCGCATCCGTTGCTGCATGCTCTCCAGATGTTCAATGACGGTGCGATGGGGAGAGGGCTGGCTCTCCCACGCCTCTTCGGCTATGTCCAACAGCCCTTGGGGTCTCCACCCCTACAGCAGCTCAAAAGGGGAGAAACCGGTGGACGCCTGGGGTACCTCCCGGACCGCGAAGAGGACATAGGGGAGCAGCTGGTCCCAATTCCGCACGTCGGTGTCGGTGACCTTCCGCAGCATCTGTTTCAATGTCTTGTTAAATCGCTCCACGAGGCCATCCGTCTGGGGGTGGTAGACCGACGTTCGCAGCTGTTTGACGCGGAGGAGGCGTAGCACTTCCTTTAAAACTGAGGACATAAAACACGACCCATGATCTGTTAAAACCTCCCTCGCAATCCCCACCTGGCTGAACAGGAGGACTAGTTCTCGGGCTACTGCCTTGGCCGTAGCCGCGCACAGGGGCAGGGCCTCTGGATAGCGGGTGGCATAGTCCAAGATCACTAAAATATAGCGATGGCCACGGCTGGTTTTGGGTAGCGGTCCCATAATGTCCATCGCTACCCTTTCAAATGGGACGTCGAGGATGGGCAGGGGGATGAGGGGGTTGCGGAAGTTGGGTCGGGGGGCCGTGAGCTGGCACTCCGCGCACCGCCGGCAGTAGTCCGCAATGTCCCGGGTGACTCCCGGCCAGTGGAAGCGAGCCAGGACCTGGTCCCTCATTTTGTCCACACCCAAGTGGGCCCCCAGGAGGTGACTGTGGGCCATAAACAACACTTTGGACACTTTGCACGCTCATCGACAGAGTCCAGGTGATGTAGCGGCGCCTGTCTCTTGGCTGCCGGGGGGAGGGGCTGAATGCAGCGGTCCATCACGATCCGATCGATGGCGGTCGGTCCCTCACCCGTCATCAGCCAGCGTGGGGGTCAAAGTCCCAGGCATGGTACTGTTGGGCTATCGCTGGCAAGTTATACCCGTACTGGGCCAGTATGGCCTCCTTCAGGGCGGTGTAGTTGCCGGTGTCCCTTCCCCGAGGTCTTGGCAGGCGCGATGCGCTTCCCCGCTCAGAAACGGCGGGAGGATGTGTGCCCACTCCGTACGGGGCCACCTCTCCCTCTCGGCGGCACGCTTGAACAGCTCCAGGAACGCCGCGACATCGTCCTGGGGGGTCAGCTTTGTTAAAAGCATGGCTGGCCCGGGTCGCGCCACGGTGGCAGACAAGGCATGCTGGGCCGTCAGTTTGGCCAGCCCCTCCTGCATGGCGGTCATCCCCTGGGCCTATTGGGTCTGAGCTTGAAGGAGCAGGGCGACCGCTTGGTCCATCTTGGTCCGTTTTCTAGGCGTTCCGGCGGTGAACTCAGGTTGCCCGCATTCTCCACCATATGTGGCAACCACGTAAAGTCAGAGGTGGGACGCATAGACAACTCCAGTCGACCGGAGATACAATTTAGGCAAATATCATCCAACTGAAATGTATATATATATATATATAGGAGTCCTCCAGGTTCGGATCTCCTCTTCCCGGGTAGCCGTGCTCCGCGGGGTCGGTCCACATGCCTGGCCATGGGTGTCATAAGGGCATCCTGAAACTTTGTGTTTAGTCATTATTTATTCTATGCTTTGCCATGCTTCCGCTCA
The DNA here is from genome assembly GCA_002895965.2 of Coryphaenoides rupestris. Taxonomy (NCBI): domain Eukaryota; kingdom Metazoa; phylum Chordata; class Actinopteri; order Gadiformes; family Macrouridae; genus Coryphaenoides; species Coryphaenoides rupestris. Next base: position 135,004 of record PIJE02000010.1, on the reverse strand, counting down.
TTGTCCTGTCATTTCAGATCCTGCCACTCCCACCTGCCCACAGTATCCTGAGCCCATCCCATCACCTGACTCTGCCCCGCCCAGTTAATCACCTTACTCCTACCATCACCTGAGTCTGCTCTACTCACCTGTTTCCAATTCCCTCATTAGAACAGTATTTAACACCTGCCTTATCCCCTTTGTCTTTGTCAGATTGTTTTTGCAGCGGAGCTTAGTGTACCTGTCACTCTACTTTTCTGACTTGATATCTGCTAGTATTATTCTCGACTCTGATTCTTGCCTGATCCCTGCCTGTTTTGACGCCTGATTATCGGATACCCTGTTTGTGACCTTTGCCTGTTGGACTACCGAGTTTGGATTAAACCCTTTGTGGACTTTGATTGCATATAGTAGTGCTGTGTCGTGCTTTTGGGTTCTACCTGTTCTGGTACCATTACAGTGGGTACAAAACATAGACATGGTTAGCCCTCAGTAATCGCCTACAGGTCTGCGCATTTTTTTCCCCCTTAGAGGAACCACGCGGCTTTTATAGCCGGGTTCCTCCTGATTGTCTCATGTCTGTCAGCTGTCTCGACCTGGCCCGCTGATGAGCCAAGTGGTGACAGCTGTGCTCCCTGTGGCTCGGGAGGGAGGGGCTGAAGAGTCGGTAGACTACCGCCCACTACCTGGCCGTGCGGCGGCTTGGAGCGCTGTCCCTGGTGCTGATCTCCGGGTTTGCCACAATTTACATAGCACTTTTGTCCAAAGTGCTTTACGGTTGCCTCACATTCACCCATTCATTCACCGACGGCGGTGTCAACCATGCAAGGTAACAATAGTTATGTTATTATACTCTAGTTCTATGGTTGTAGGTGTAGCCATCTAGGATTCGCCTTATGGACTTGTCCCGTGCGTGCACCGCATGCACTGAAAATTTCAACAATATACCAATCAACATGGGCCCTGCCCACATTCCCCACGTCACCGTGCATATATAAGCCACCGCAGCTCCTCCCGGTCCCGGCTGGACCGCAGCAGCTCCTGCCGGTTCCTGCTGCCAGGTACCAGCCATCCCAAGTCCCGGTCCCGGCTGGACCGCCGCAGCTCCTGCCAGTCCCTGCTGCCAGGTGCCAGCCATCCCGGGTCCCGGTCGCGGTTGGACCGCCGCAGCTCCTGCCAGTCCCTGCTGCCAGGTCTCAGCCATCCCGAGTCCCGGTCCCGGCTGGACCGCCGCAGCTCCTGCCAGTCCCTGCTGCCAGGTGCCAGCCATCCCGGGTCCCGGTCCTGGCTGGACCGCCGCAGCTCCTGCCAGTCCCTGCTGCAAGGTCTCCAGCCATCCCGTAGTCGCCCGGTCCCGGCTGGACCGCCGCAGCTCCTGCCAGTCCCTGCTGCCAGGTCTCAGCCCATCCCGAGATGCCCGGTCCTGGCTGGACCGCCGCAGCTCCTGCCAGTCCCTGCCTACAAGGTCTCAGCCATCCCGAGTCCCGGTCCCGGCTGGACCGCCGCAGCTCCTGCCAGGTCCCTGCTGCCAGGTGCCAGCCAACCCGGGTGCCCGGTCCCGGCTGGACCGCCGCAGCTCCTGCCAGTCCCTGCTGCAAGGTATCAGCCCATCCGCGAAGTCCCCGGTCCGGCTGGACCGGCCGCAGCTCCTGCCAGTCCCTGCTGCAAGGTCTCAGCCATCCCGAGTCCCGGTCCCGGCTGGACCGCCGCAGCTCCTGCCAGTCCTTGCAGCAAGGTCTCAGCCATCCCGAGTCCCGGTCCCGGCTGGACCGCCGCAGCTCCTGCCAGTCCCTGCTGCAAGGTCTCCACCATCCCGAGTCCCGGTCCTGGAGGGACCGCCGCAGCTCCTGCCAGTTCCTGCTGCCAGGTGGCAGCCACCCGTGGTCCCGGTCCCGGCTGCAACGCCGCAGCCTCTCCCGGTCCCGGCTGCACCGCCGCAGCCCCTGCCAGTTCCTGCTGCCAGGTGGCAGCCATCCCTGGTCCCGGTCCCGGCTGCACCGCCGCAGTCCCTGCCGGTCCCTGCTGCCAGGTGGCAGCCATCCCTGGTCCCGGTCCCGGCTGCAACGCCGCAGCCTCTCCCGGTCCCGGCTGCACCGCCGCAGCCCCGGCCGGTCCCTGCTGCCAGGTGCCAGCCATCCCGGGTCCCGGTCCCGGCTGCAGCGCCGCAGTCCCTCCGGGTCCCGGCTGCACCGCCGCAGTCCCTGCCGGTCCCTGCTGCCAGGTGGCAGCCATCCCTGGTCCCGGTCCCGGCTGCAACGCCACAGCCTCTCCCGGTCCCGGCTGCACCAGCGCAGTCCCTGGCGGTTCCTGCTGCGAGGGCGCGGCCACCCCGGGTCCCGGTCCCGGCTGGACCGCCACAGCTCCTGCCAGTCCCTGCTGCCAGGTGCCAGCCATCCCGAGTCCCGGTCCCGGCTGGACCGCAGCAGTTCCGTTATCCCGCTGCTGGGTCACAGCCATCCTGGGTCCCTGTCCCGGCTGGACTGCAGCAGCCCCGGCCGGTTCCTGCTGCCAGGTGCCAGTCATAACGCGTCCCGGTCCTGGCTGCACCGCCGCAGTCCCTGCCGGTCCCTGCTGCCAGGTGGCAGCCATCCCTGGTCCCGGTCTCGGCTGCAACACCGCAGCCTCTCCCGGTCCCGGCTGCACCGCCGCAGCCCCTGCCGGTCCCTGCTGCCAGGTGCCAGCCATCCCGGGTCCCGGTCCCGGCTGCAGCGCCGCAGTCCCTCCCGGTCCCGGCTGCACCGCCGCAGTCCCTGCCGGTCCCTGCTGCCAGGTGGCAGCCATCCCTGGTCCCGGTCCCGGCTGCAACGCCACAGCCTCTCCCGGTCCCGGCTGCACCACCGCAGTCCCTGGCGGTTCCTGCTGCGAGGGCGCGGCCACCCCGGGTCCCGGTCCCGGCTGCACCGCCGCAGCCCCTGCTGTTTCCTGCTGCCAGGTGCCAGCGGTCCCGGGTCCCAGTCCCGGCTGCAACGCCGCAGCTCCTGCCAGTCCCTGCTGCAAGGTCACAGCCATCCCTGGTCCCGGCTGCACCGCTGCAGCTCCTGCCGGTCCCTGCACCACCGCAGCCCCTGCCGGTCCCTGCTGCCAGGTGGCAGTCATCCCCGGTCCCGGCCCCCCCACTCCGGCGGCACCGGTGTCCCCTGCCCAGCCTCCAGGTCATCCACCGGAGGGTCCCTGTTCGGCCTCTGCCCTGCCTCCAGGTCGTCCACCGGAGGGCCCCTGCTCGGCCTTTGCCCGGCCTCCAAGTCGTCCACCTGATGGTACAGGCCCGGTGATCGTGGGTCGCCTGGAGGCTCCCGTTGAGGGGGGGTACTGTCACGGTCGCAACCGTGTCTCCGGGTTGGTAGGCGTGGCTCCGGGCTCCAGTGCCGCCCCTGGATGATTAGCGGCACCTGGGCTGCGTTCGCGGCTGCCAGCAATGAACAATTAGTCACTGCATAAGAGCACCGGCTTTCCACCCACTGGGGTCGACTGTTGTTGTTGTTGTAGTTGTTTAGTCTGTGTACTACCCGTATGGATCCTGATCCTGAATCACATGACACCACACATAACCTGACCATATGAGAGCAGGGGTAGAAGACAGGGCATGACACCGGTTACAATCCGTAACCATAGTGAAAGAATACCGGTCATTCTAAACACCAACGCCGGAGAACCACTGAAAGACAGGTAGGATAGGCTAACGCAAACAGCAACATTACGAACCGTAACAGCTCTGAGTAGCAAGCCTATTCTCACACCGTGTGAGGAATTAAGAGCTGCAGCTCCCGACTCCAAAACATAGTGGCCAATAGACCCCCTGGCATGACCAGGGGGTCTATTGACCACTATGTTTTGGCCACTATGTTCCAGCATGTAAAAGCAAACAAAGGGGCTGGGAGAAGACCATGACGCCGCAGCACAAATGTTTTACGCCGAGACAACTCTGAGCACAACTGTAGACACGGCTACACTCTGGGTCGAGTGGGCTCTAACCCCCAAAGGGGGCTCCCCTGCTGGGTGTAGGCTAAGCAAAAAGCCTTACACAACCAGCGAGTCAGCCGCTGTTTAGAGAGAGTGCGGCCCCTGGCAGCATCGCTATAACACAAAAACAGCTTCTGCTGAGTGGACCTGAACCGGGCACAGCAAATGCAACTCAGACTCAGCCTCACCGGCATGAGGAGGGGGGATGGAAAAACCTTTAGCACAATGTCCCTCGACCAAATATAACTACCGATGTTCTGAGGGAGGAACATTGGGTTAGGTCTCAGCAGCACAAAGTAAAAAGCAACTCGTGTTGATAGACAAAGTGGTCAACTCACCAGTACACTTGGCAGAAGCTAAGGCCAGCAAAATCACCGTCTTAATAGACAAGACAAGACTCCAAAGGAGTCCAACACAGGTCAAAATGGGCTTTAGATAACCCATGCAACACGGTGGGAAGGTCCCAAAATGGCGTAAGCCCTCGAGTGACAGGTTTCACGTGTCTAGTCCCTCGCAAGAACCTCTTAACAAGGGGATGACTAAACATAGACACAGCCTACGTGGCCAGCCAAACGGCCGCCTCGTTGACCAAATATTGCAGGAAACTAAGCACGTCTCCCACCTCACAACGGGAGGGGGTAACGTCATAAAGCGCCCCACTTCACCGCATAAAGGTAAAAGGTGGGTGGTGCACAGGCACACTGAATAGTATTGATAACTGAAGTGGGAAGACCCCTTCCCTGCAAAATCAACCTCTCAGGAGCCAAACCAACAAACGCCCCCACAGATTGGGCGAGTGGTGAACTGATCCGTGGACCTGTGACTGTGTGTCTGGCCTGTCTGGGACCACCCATGGTGCTGCCCAGAGAGCGCGGCCAGCTCTGGGAACCACAGAGCTGACCGACTCTCCAGTGCCAACAAAAGCATACAAAAGCATACAAAAGCATACAAAAGCACGGACCATGCGCCATTGCATCTACCCTCAATGGGGAATGATCATGTGGGCAGAGAGAGAACCACATCTAACAGTGGGCTTTCTCCCCTGGATGCGAACCCCTGAGCTGTCCCGAAACTCTGCTAGATCAGTCTGGGGATGGTAACGCCGCTCATCTCGGTGGGGACCGCCGTGGGACATAAGGTCTGCCCCAACATTCTGCACGTGGGGGATGTGCAGGACTCTCAGGCTGAGCAGGTTCTGAAAAGCCCACAGCCAGAGCTCGACCGCTGTTCTGTGCAGGGCAGAGGCGTGCACCTCCCCTTGCTTGTTTACATATGCTGCCGACAAAACAATGTCTGTTCTGATCAGCAAGTGGTGCCTGCGCACCAGGTGAGAGAAGTGTAACAACACCTTCAGCACCATGCAAAGCTCCAACAGATTTATGTGAGTGACAGGCTGGACTGGCCACTCGCCTGTCGAGCAAGAACACCATCGAGAGGACGGCGAAACCCGGGCTATACTACATCGCTCAATCGCCACGTCACATCCATAGGACTGTGAGGGGGGGAGAGGGTAGTGAGGCACACAACAGTTTGCTGGGCACTGCTGGACTAGGAGAGTGATGTTATTTACAACCACAGCAGCTTCTCGCTCTCACGCCATTCGGCAGAGGATGGTTGCCAGGGGGGGTCCAGGTGAGGTATCCCCCACGCCTGTACGGAGGACCACCCTTCGACCTCGATTTCGATTTCCTAGACTATTGCAATAAATAATTTTTCATGCTTAATGTTAATGAGTTGCCGTTGTGTTTGAAGTTCCTTGTGGCAGAAGGATGTGAGACAGACTGCTCCACAGCAGGGCAGAGGGGTGCTTCATTATAATGTGGAGGGGTGGGTGTGCTGAGGCTGAACACTACAGTCGGTTAGATAACAAAAAACCCTTCATGAATAGGGCTGCTGCATTTCGTCAAAGTCATTGATGAATTTCATGACGCTGAAAATGTGTCAACGTCAATATTTGTAATTTATAATTTTTTATTTCTTCATTTTCTAAAACGCAATTCATTCAATGAAATTCATTATAATAAATATGTTACTTCAATATCACTATGCAATTGCTGTGTTCACATCAGTCGCTCTTGGCTCCCGGCATGGTCGGCTCTAGCCTGACATCACCAGACTAATAGACCATTTTGGTGTTGGTAAACACTAATGTATTTAGTGGGCGGGGCATAGCTGGTGGCAGAAAGCGCTGTCTCTAGCTAGACAGGGTTGTCTATGGCAAACAAAAAACTGTAAAATAAAGTTATTATTTAACCATTAAACTGCATGGATCTTTCACACTCCTCAGATAATTTTCAAGGGTTGTCCGAGCAGGACAAGGAGAGTTACACAAATAAACTGACACTTAGCAATGGGACCCACACTCACTGTGGGTCAGGCAGTGTCATTGTGTTCTTTTAATGACATGCAGGCACAAATGTCTCGGTTTAGAGTCAAGGGGGGTCTTTGACGATGGAATAGTCAAAAGTCAAAGTCAAAGTCAAAGTGTTTTATTTGTCACATGTACATTACAACACAGGGCCATTCTGTACAGTGAAACTCTTGTGGCATGGCAGGCGACAGCAGGCAGGAGAAATTTAGAAGTCAAACGTAGGCAAACTATATCATGAAGAGAAAAAATATATATAGTGTATATTGAGAATAGCACAATATACATAATAAGGATAAAAAACGAAACACTATCAGGTCCAGTATCCAGTTGCAAAGGGAGGTGTTAAGCCCCAGGATCCTGAGCTTGGGAATGAAATAAGCGGGCACAATAGTGTTGAATACTGAGCTGTAATCTACAAACAGCATTCTCACATACGTATGTATTCCCATTATCCAGGAGGGAGAGTGTGGATATAGAAATGATGGAAGGTGGATGTAGAATAGAAACTCCATCCTTTTTGCCATTACTTTTATTGCAGCAAAAACAGCACAGATAGACATTTTGTTTGTGTTTGTTAGACATTTTTTCGCTACATTGATATTATGCTACCAGCTACTGCAGTGACATAGTCCTAACATTGACAAAGGATGTCATTTAGGCAAATTCAACTTTACTTTAATTTACTTCTGTCACGGTCTCGGCCGTGCCTCTTGTATTCCCCATGTGCCTCTACCTGTCTGTCTCTGTCTGTCTGTGTGTGTTGCGTGGCCGTGGTTTCCGACTCCGGCTCCTCCTCGACTCATAACTCTCTCCTGCTCACCTGGTCTACCCCGCACACCTGCCATCCATCTACTGATCTCCACCAGTACTTAAACCCCGGCTTTCATCCCACTCATCGCCAGATCGTTGATTCAGCCACTGTGGTATTCCTCGTTTCCGGCTCCTAGAATTGTGCATTCTAGTCTCCCTGCGTGTTTCTACATTGTGCTGACCTTGTCTTCCTCTGTCTCAGGATCATTGCCTGCTATCCAGCCATCATCCCGCTCCTCCACTTACCACTTGCCTGCCTGTCTGTCTACCTGCCTACTCACCACCCGCTTACCAGCCGCATCTATCACCGGTCTCCCCGGCTTCTCCCTGCCTCTGCTCCAGCTGACCCCGGTTTCCCTCTCACTCCTTCAAAAAACCGTTGATTTTCCCCTACTCTGTGTTTGGCTCTGCATTTGGGTCCAACCTTCGTGAGATCACAACAACTACACCAAATCCTGTCGGGAGTAAGGCAAACACATCTTTAAAAAGAAAAAGAAAGTACACAGGTGCCATTCTAGAAGGTGGACCACCAGAAAAGGCAAAAACACAGAGCTTTTACGATAAAGCACGCCTGTGCAGAGCTGCCTTCTTTTGATGCTCCTCTTGTTTTTTGATTGTGCAAGACAGTTTTGGGATTTGAATAATTTAATATAATTAAAGGTTTACATTAAATGAACATAGGGACTATTACTATATCTTACATTCAGTATTACAGATTAAATGATAGTGTATTTTCTTCGATGCAGTGGGAGAGGAGACATGCTGTATTATCCATCCATTCTTGTCCGCTTATCTGGGGCCGGGTCGCGGTGGCAGCCGGCTAAGCAGGGCCCCCCAGGCTTCCTTCTCCCCAGCCACACTCTCCAGTTCCTCCTGGGGGATCCCGAGGCGTTCCCAGGCCAGACAAGATATATAATCCCTCCAGCGGATTCTGGGTCTGCCCCTCCCAGTTGGACGTGCCCGGAAAACCTCTAAGGGGAGGCGCCCGGGGGGCATTCTAATCAGATGCCCGAACCACCTCAGCTGACTCCTTTCGACGCGGATGAGCAGCGGCTCTACTCCGAGCTCCCTTCGGATGTCTGAGCTCCTCACCCTATCTCACCCTATTCCTTCAGTCACTACCCAAAGCTCGTGACCATAGGTGAGGGTTGGAACGTAGATGCACCTGTAAATCTTCACCACAACGGACCGGTACAGCGCCGCATCACTGCACACGCTGCACCAATCCGTCTGTCCATCTCCCGCTCCATTTTGCCCTCACTCGTGAACAAGACCCCGAGATACTTGAACTCCTTCGCTTGAGGCAGCAACTTATTCCCAACCCGGAGGGAACACTCCACCGTTTTCTGGCAGAGAACCATGGCCTCAGACTTGGAGGTGCTGACTCTCATCCCGACCGCTTCACACTCGGCTGCAAACCGCCCCAGTGCATGCTGGAGGTCACGATCTGATGTAGCCAACAGAACCACATCATCTGCAAAGAGCAGAGATGCAATTCTGAGGTCCCCAAACTGGACACTCTCCCCACCTCGGCTGCGCCTTGAGATTCTGCCCATGAAGATCACGAACAGAATCGGTGACAAGGGACAACCTTGGCAGAGTCCAACACCCACTGAAAACATGCTTGACTTTGTGCCGAGAATACGGACGCAGCTCGCACTTTGTTCATACAAGGACCGAATGGCACGTACCAACGGCCCCGGTACCCCATACTCCCGTAGTACCCCTCACAGGATTCCCCGGGGGACACGGTGATAAGCCTTCTCCAAGTCCACAAAGCACATGTAGACTGGATGGGCAAACTCCCATTCCCCCCCAACAACCCTGCGAGGGTAAAGAGCTGGTCCACTGTTCCACGGCCAGGACGGAATCTGCATTGTTCCTCCTGAAGCTGAGGTTCGACAATCGGCCGGAGCCTCCTTTCCAGCACCCTGGAATAAACTTTCCCGGGGAGGCTGAGCACCCGGGATTTTGCTTCAGCGACTGCTGAAGCCGCGGTCCTTTTGGCCTCACTGTTTCAGGAGACCCCTGGGCCAACCAGGCCTGAAAGGCCTCCTTCTTCAGCCTGACGACTTCCTTCACCGCTGGTGTCCACCAACGGGTTCTTGGGTTGCTGCCATGACTTTTGACCACAGCTCCGAGCTGCAGCCTCCACATGGAGGCTCTGAACACTGACCCACTCTATGTCCCCAAGCTCCCCCGGGATGCACGAGAAGTTCTTCCGGAGGTGGGAGTTAAAGACCCTACGGACAGGGGCTTCCACCAGACGTTCCCAGTTCACCCTCACTACACGTTTGGGTTTACCAGGTCTGTCTGGCAGCCTCCTGCGCCATCTGATCCAACTCAACACCAGGTGGTGATCAGTTGACAGCTCTGCTCCTCTCTTCGCCCGAGTGTCCAAAACATGCGATCTTGAAGGCCGTTCATCCCAATCACTCCCCTCCAGGTTTCTCCATCATTGCCCATGTGTGCGTTAAAACGCAATTCATTCAATGAAATTCATTATAATAAATATGTTACTTCAATATCACTATGCAATTGCTGTGTTCACATCAGTCGCTCTTGGCTCCCGGCATGGTCGGCTCTAGCCTGACATCACCAGACTAATAGACCATTTTGGTGTTGGTAAACACTAATGTATTTAGTGGGCGGGGCATAGCTGGTGGCAGAAAGCGCTGTCTCTAGCTAGACAGGGTTGTCTATGGCAAACAAAAAACTGTAAAATAAAGTTATTATTTAACCATTAAACTGCATGGATCTTTCACACTCCTCAGATAATTTTCAAGGGTTGTCCGAGCAGGACAAGGAGAGTTACACAAATAAACTGACACTTAGCAATGGGACCCACACTCCCCTCCAGGTTTCTCCATCATTGCCCACGTGTGCGTTGAAGTCCCCCAGTAGAACTATGGAGTCCTCGGATGGAACCCTATCCAGGATGCCACCCAAGGACTCCAAGAAGGCCGGATACTCTGAACTGCTGTTTGGTGCGGAGGCACACACAACAGTCAGAGCCTTCCCCCCAGCGACTTGCAGTCGCATGGAGGCGACCCTCTCGTTCACCGGAGAAAACTCCAACACAGCGGCGCTCAGCTGGAGACTTGTGAGTATCCCCACACCCGCCTGGCGCCTCACACCCTGGGCAACTCCGGAAAAGGAGAGGTGTATCAGCCTAGCTAATTGATATACATTACTCCCTGACCAAACTAAGCAAAAGTGAATGTTGCCATTGCCACTGTCCGCCCATTTTCGATTCATGTTTTGCTCTTAATGACTTGAACCTATCACAAGACAAAGTGTGCATGAAAAATTAAGTGTCCATGGGCATGTAAAGTGCCCATGGATGTTCAGGCATTCTCATCTCATTTCATGTTCTCCAAATGGCGAGACAGACGGCAGGACTTTCAGTTACATGGGCTTAACGCAAAAGAGAGGGATGGATCTCTGATAGATCTGATTCCGTTACACGTTTTGGATATTGCTTTGTCAAATTCTAGCTCAAAACGCCATATTTATCCTCAGAATCATTATTGTGTGTTTCTTGTCATGTTCTTATTCTTCTCGCTCTGGGCACTGTTAACTGGCATACATGGCTTGTAGGTAAGTAAGAAACCGGAAATAGCATTGCGGTAGACCAGGATAGCGCTACAATTCATGACCCTCTCTCACCCCTAGGTACAGGGTAGTACAGGTAGCAGTTGCATATAGGGAGAATGTGTTTCTGCCCAGCTCACCTGCAGTTCCTGCTGCAGTTCTCCTCTGTGATGCCGTCCTCGTCTTCACCCCAGATGTCCACAGCGGAGAAGATCAGCGCCACCAGGATGGCAAAGCAGCAGACCAAGGCAAAGATCATGATGCATTTCTGCTGAGACTGCCAGAGAAAAGCAAACAAACATTAAAAAACACAGCATTGATTATCCCATGCTTTTTTTTGTTAACGGTAAAACAAAGCCAAAGAACCTCAACCTTGGCTTCTGTGTGTCAGCCGCATTAGCTGACTTCCCTCTGCTGATTTAGTGCACCGATCAGCACGTCATAACACATGATACAGAGCCAGAAGGCTCCTCTGGGAGCATCTTACTCTGTACCACCGCACCGCAAAGCTTTCATATGAGATGGAGACAGAGAGACAGACAGACAGAGATAGACACCAGTTTTCTCCAAGTTGAGGTCAAATGTGCACACATGGATGCATGCCGTGTTGGGTTTCTTCCAAAACAGCACTATATGGCTGAACAGAGACCATTTGACCATGCGTATCATTGCAACCCACAAGGTCCATAAAGTGTTGAATAAGTCACAGATGCAGATGGTCCGCCAGATGGCACAGCCAAGTCAATTACATGTTTATATTTATATAGCCCTTAATCACAGTTACAGTCTCAAAGGCCATATATTTATCATAGCCCCTAACCCTTGCTCCCCAAATGGCAGGAAAAAAACTCAATCAATCAATTATCAAGGAAGAAACCTTGAGAAGGAATGCAGACTGGTGGACCCCGTCTGCGAACTGGATCCCCAACTCTGAACCATGCAATGGCTGTCATATAGGACAAGCAAAATAGTCTTTACAAGCATATACCGGTAGTTCAATGAAGCAATAGCTCATGACAGGCCGTGGTATATGGTTATTATATCACAGCTAACGGGTGTGGTTCGGCCTGACACGAAGCGGAGGGTCGACAACCCCTTAGCTGTTATATAATAACCATATATCACGGACTGAAGTGAGCTATTGTTTTTATCAAACGGCCACCAAGCATGGCAATATGAAAGTAGGCTAATAGACAATTTAAATAGTTTTTATTAACAGGTCAATTACGATTTTCCCAAAGAAATAGGCCCTAGTGGCTGCCGGCACATGCGCTGCTATGCAAGATATGAGCGGTCAAACACATTACAGTTTTTATACATAATTAGGTTATTTATTTATACTAATTTGTATGTTGCTGTTTATTGTACAATTACTGAAAAATTGTCCATCCTCAGTAGGCTGGCTAGTTTGTTAGGGGGCGTTCACCTACCGTTGCTAAGCAACCGGAACCTAAGGAATTAGACTCGTTGCCATGCTATATAACCAATCAGATTGCTTGATTTCAGGTACCCATTTTATAAATGCAATTTTAAAAATTGAATATTAGCCGGCATGAATGAGTCCACGTTTGACCTATGTCAGCCTTTAACATTCCACTTGTTATCGGGTTAGTTATCAGAGGTTAGTTCAGGATTGTGGCTTTTTCGCCTATTGTGATATTCTAGTTGCCGATGCTGTACAGAGCCTGCAATCAACTGCTATTACGAAACATAGGAGTGGTGCACAAACTGCATTGGAAACTGCAATGGTTGAGGAAAAATCCAATGGAATCACAGCATGGAAACAGTTACCATGGGTGCTACTACAAAGAAAAAATGGCCTAACATTTATTATTGATGGATGAGGGAAGAGAGTACAGCCATGCCCTGTGCTGTTAAGTCCCAGAGGCACAGATGCTTGATACAGCAGTCTGCACCATAAACAATGGCCCATGTTGATAGTTCATACTTGCCAACCTTGAGCCCTCAGAAATATTTTCTGGAACCACCACAGGGAATCCGTCCCCAGAAAAAAATACATCTGTGTCAGAGACATTTCCTGCATCGTAATGAATTTTAAGGGTCTGAGCCACAGAACAAGAAGCAGACAGAAAATCAGTTTGAAAACCAATTGTTAATTGTTAAATATATAAATATCATCCGCAAAATCCATTGACATAGGCTCTACTTTAAACATAATAAACCACCCATATACATACAAAATACATGCTAATATTGAATCGTATTTTGTATTTTAAAAGTACGTAGTTGTTAATTTAATAAAATATCTTTATTTAATTTATATAAAGGCTGCCAAGAATTCTGGAGGGAACAGTAGGCCTACATCAAAGAAAACCTGCTCTGCCTCTTACTCTAACTTCTTAACTTGCACTATTCCCTAGGCGTCACATCACGTTGCGGTATAATTGGATTAGTAACTTCATCAAACTATTAGCATACAGACAACAATCCCCGTCTCATTGTGTTGCATTGTGATTGGATAGCAACTTCATATCGAAGGATTACGGACAATAGATATCCATAGGTAATAGGTAATCACCAGAATCAGCGAAGCTCTGGGTCGTGAGCATAACTAATGAATGACGATACAGATCTGTGTGTGCTCTCCCTCACAATGAGACCGGTCCAGACAGCAGCGAGCCACATTGGTAAACTGACGCCGGGGCTGCCTATTGAATTGTATGATTGTGTATGCGTTGTTGGGCAAGAGAGGGAGAGAAAGAACAAGCTTCAGCATTATCTCAATAAAAATGAACCCTGTGCCTTTTTTCAGTTGTTTCCAATGAGGAGAGGGCGATGTGTCCACTCGCACGTGGACACTTATTTCCAAGAGATTCGCCATTTTTTGTGAGCGGGCTTCATCGTGAAAATCTCTTTTCAGAAAGCGATGCCATCGTCACGGTCGCTTTTTCCCAGCCACTTAATCATAGATTATGTCGAAGGACTGTCGAAGAACATTTAATTGAGGAAGAGTAAGTTGTTATACATTTATGTATAATATATATATATATATACAGTATATATACAGTATATATATATATTGACTCTGCAGTCACTTTCACAAATCAAAACTGTAATATTTGTGTCTATGTATGTTGTTATCACCAGTGACGGCTCCCCCCCTCTGCCATTTCTAGAGAAGGAGTCTATTTAAAGCGCTAAAGTCAAAGACCTTCCTGGAAATAAATGTCCGTAAAGTCACTATCTATCACAGAACGAGTTAACACAATGGTGACTGAGCCTATGGTCCTCTGATGAAAGCCCTTGCATTTGCTATGTTTTTTGATATTACGGACTGGGTGGTGAGTCTTCAAGACCTGCGCAGACCAGCTGACTCCTGTGTTCACGGACACCTTCAACGCATCACTGCAACACCCAGTGTGCTTCAAAGAGACAACCATTCTGACATTACCTAAGAAGACCAAGGTAACAGTCCTCAATGACTATCGTCCAGGGGCTTTAACACCATAGCCATGAAGTGCCTGGAGAAGCTGGTCATGACACACATAAACAGCATTGGACCCTTGGACCCACTCCAGTTCGTATACAGACCAGGTCTGTGGACGACACCATCTCCCTGACACTATACACTGCCCTGGAACACCTAGACAGGAGGGACACCTACGTCAGACTGTTGTGTATTGACTTCAGCTCTGCGTTCAACACCATCATTCCCTCCCAGCTGATCCTGAAACTAAGGGCCCTAGGCCTGGGGACCCCCATCTGCAATTGGATTATGGACTTCCTGACAGACAGGCCTCAAGTGTTGACAATCCACTCTGGTCCTCAACACCGGAGCGCCACAAAGCTGCTGCCTCAGCCCACGGCTGTCCTCTCTGTGTATGGATGACTGTTCATCAAGCAACTGGATCATCAAGTTTGCAGATGACACCACAGGTCTGATAAGCAAAGACGACTAAATAGGGTACAGAGAAGAGGTAGGCCAGCTCCATCATACAGGACCACACCCTGGGCACCAACTGTTCTCCCCCCTGCGATCCGGTGGCCGGTTCCACAGCATTTGAACCAGGACAAGCAGGTTCAAGAACAGTTTCTATGCACAGGCAGTGTGCCTCCTGAACTATTAATCACACAATTATTGGACTTTTTGGACTATTGGACTATTATCTGACTTTTTGGACTATTGGGCCATTGAACTATTGCACTATTATTAATTACACTAGACAGGGGGTAGATTTACAATTACACTAGGAACTCAGCTACATAGCATGCAGGCACTCTCACTGTACTGCACTGCACTGGTTACTTATCATTAATCATTATACTTCATCATTATCATCATTGCTGCTACTATTTATTATTTTCTTATGCTACAATAAAAAATATAATTGTACTGCACACGGACACAACTTCATTTTTGCACCACCCGCCATAGTATAGCTACTCTGACTGTCACTTTTAACTTTTTACTGTACTTATTAGGTACTATCTTCACTAATTGTTTAAAATTGTTTTTTGTTTACAAGAAAACTACAGGAGTGAATGGGGAGTAAGCATTCCATTGTACTTTTTACATATGGCATTGAATCTTGAGTAGCCTTTCCGGTGGAAGATACAGTATAAAATGTGTTGCAGTCAGTGAGCACGTTTACATGCACAGAATAAACCGATCATTATCGGATTTCTGGAGCTAGCAGATTATTCAAGTGGTCATGTATACAGCATAGTCCGATAACCTTTGTCGGATAAAGGCCTTTATCGGTTTATGAGAAATCCGATTAACACAGCTTGGTTTTTGACCAATAATCTGTTTTCTTCGGCGCATGTATACGTTAATCAGGTTTCTTTTCGTTCTTTTACATCTGCGCATGTGTAAACGGATGTACCAACCGCCGTAAAACAAGAAGAAACTGATTGGACGCGTGCGGAGGCAGTCACGCCAACTTAGCGACTTCGTCTCTATATTTAGCGAGTATTCAGACCCTCTAGCGACTTTTTTTCTAAAAAGCGACTAGCGACAAATCTAGCGACTTTTTCTGGTGTTATTGGAGACTTTTGCCGACTCTGACGTGAAAGCTCGTATCGTTCTTACTCTTGTCAATGAGCAGCGGGCGGGTGCTGCCCTCCTCCGTCCTAAAGCACTCACAGGCGGCCCGGTCGTGTCCTCGCGCAGCAGTCCCTCCCAGCAGCAGTCAGAGCACGAGACGTTCACCCCTCCGCGTCCAGACTGTAAATGAATCGCGCGAAGCCGCCGCTGGCTGATCAGGGCGGGATGTAAATGTAATATAAAAAATTAAATACATGTAAAAAACAACTAACAAAAAAAACTAAGTAACTCCGCCAGAGTGTCTCTTTTGGGTCAGTTTTTCCGGTCCCAAGCCCAACGTCATGAAAGAAATCCAACTAATCGACTGAATCATGTAAACCTGGGTTTTCAGTTATCTGATTACTGAAGTGCATGTAAACGCGTCAAATCAGATTATTACCATTACCTGATTATTCCCAGTTATCGGATTATTGTGTGCATGTAAACGTAATGACACATTTTCCATCACCCAGCAGTGATTAGTCCCATGGATGTCTGCCAGAGAGCATAAGCGGAAGTGATGTACTGTTTTTTTGTTGGTGTTCTGATGATAATTGGACAATTCTCGATGCAATGGAGTACACAAAGGATTATGGATCAATGGGTGGGAACTTGATGTTGACTTGTGTTATTAGTGTTAGGCACGTGTCTGTAGTGTTGTGATGGCAACCTCAAGCGCAGCTGCAGAAGTAAAAGTAACTGCTATTGTTTCGTTAAAAAATCTGCCTTTCCCAAGGTTTCCATTGGAAGAAAAGAAAAGGATAAAGGAACTTGGACCAGGAGAGGTTGAATGCATTTGCCATGCTGTAATGGTGACATTAGTTAATGGAGATCACTGACTTTAACCAGAAAGTAATAAAACCTTTGACCAGAATGTCAGTGTCCATTAATCAGAATCAAATCTTCTGTATCAGAATCATTCCTTTGTACCTCATATTAATATGCTTCTTATAATCAATGGACCTTTCCACACTGTCAGTCACGCAGAGAATAATAACCAATAAGATTGCCTGATTTCTTAAGACCACGCCCCTTGCAACAGAGCCGCCATGATGTCCCACAAACAAAGCTTGTCCCGCGTTGTTGTGTTCATAGATTAGACTACAGCTACATTTAGTTAGAACAACATGGTTCTTAGATGCACTTGGGGAACGTGCAATAATGACCACAGATATCCAGAGAGATTACAGGGAGCGCGTTTCATCGAGATTTGGAGTATCCATGCAGTCTGCAGGACTTGTTTTTAATACATGGATAGAGTTTATGGATTTTAAATTTGGACAACTACATATGGCCTCATAGAGACATTATTATTAAAAACATGCCTGAAAACTTTAGAAAATAATTTCCTTCTACTTTAGTCATTATTGATGATACTGAATGTAAGACCCAGGTGTCATCTGCACTGGCTTTACAGAGTCAGCTTTATAGTGACTATAAGTCAAGCACAACCCGTTATTTACAGGTGCTGTATCTGATAAGACAATTACTGAACGCAGTGGTTTTTATGATGTACTTAAAACACTGAAAGTTCACAAGTGCAACAATCAAATGGTTGATAGCGACTCCACACATCAATTTACAGCAGCGCCGACACAAAAAGCTACAAAGCTCGCTAATTAGTTAAAATTCAAAGGTTTATTTGTCACCTATTTCAGTGTACAGGTACATTGAGCAGTGAAATGTTTTTTGTCGCTAGGACCAGATTGTTACCGCGCCATCGTGTGATTAGCATAGCTAGGTGATTAGCCCATTGTAGCTAGTAGTTAGCAGATCTTAGGCTTATTTTCATTGTAAACACATCACTAACGTACTCACTCTGCTTTACATGAGCAGTAGGACTCCACCATTTTGTCCTGACGAATTTCAATATGTAGTTTGTGAGGCGTTTGTGTCTTCCTCATAGATCGCCAACACTTAGCATCAAGTTTTATGTTGTCGTCTGCTCCGTCCGAAATCCGAATGTCATGAATATATCCTTGTGTCAAATAGTTCAGGCCTTTCTGTAGAACTCTCTTAGATAAAGTAGCGGCATTTGGCAAATAACATCCAGCGATATTGAGAGAGAATCATCAGCAGGGGGGCGTTGTTCAGTGGACATTACTAACATGCTGCAGAGCTGTGGGAAAGCTTGTGGGGCATAGCAACAGTAACTAGGGGGGGGGGCGGGACTTGCCGCTTGAGTAGGGAAAGGTCCATTAGGTTTGAAAGTGTTTTCAATATCAATAGCACACTTTACATAGAGGTGAGGAATATGCTTGGGTGCGTCATAATAAATAAAAAGGCGACAAAGGTCATTTACAAGCATTTAAACTGAAAGTCGTTGCTGTTGTTGCTTTTCGTGCAAATCACACATTGCCCCCCAGACACATAAATATATAACTTATAATTGTTTCAGATGAGATCTTATCCTTGTCATTAACAGGTTTGTAATTTGTCAACACATAATTTCCAAAAACAAGGCAACAATAACTTCCCTTATTGTTGTTCATGCTGTTGCTATGGTCTATTTCGCCAAAATTATAAGAACTGAACAAATGACTGCATCAAGCTTGTGCCTGGTTCTAATAACTTTGGCCACATGAAGTTAGAAGTAAAGTGACTAGGTGTTAAATATTATTATGGAGAAAGTAATTGTAAGCCATTCATTTTTTTAAAGTGCTTTGACGAATCACGGGGTTTGGGTGCCCCGGTGACCCTGGGAGCTGTGTTGTCCGGGGTATTAGCCCCTGGTAGGGTCTCCCAAGGCAAGGTCCCAGGGGAGGAGCCAGACTAAGAGCGATTCAAAGACCCCATGAAAAGACTTCCGAAAAACTATGTCACCTCACCCGTACAAGGGAAACCGGGGCACCCTTCTGGAGCCAGACCTGGGAGGGGAGCTTGTCTGCGAGCATCTGGTGGCCGGGCCACCTTAAGCCAAAGATCAATGATCGACTTTGTAATCGTATCAGCAGATCTGATGTTTTGGACACTCGGGTGAAGAGAGGAGTAGAGCTGTCAACTGATCACCAGTTGGTGGTGAGTTGGATCAGATGGTGGGGGAGGCTGCCGGACAGACCTGGTAAACCCAAACGTGTAGTGAGGGTGAACTGGGAATGTCTGGTGGAAGCCCCTGTCCGTGAGGTCTTTAACTCTCACCTCCAGAAGAAATTCTCGTGCATGGGGGAGGGGACATGGAACCCGAGTGTGCCATGTTCAGAGCCTCCATTGTAGAAGCTGCAGCTCGGAGCTGTGGTCAAATGTCTGTCGGTGCCTGTCGTGGCGGTGAAGGGAGCCGTCACACTGAAGGAGGAGGCCTTTTGGGCTTGGTTGGTCCAGGGGTCTCCTGAAACAGCAGACGGGTACCAGGAGGCCAGAAGGACAACGGCTTCAGCAGTCACTGAAGCAAAAACCCGGGTGTGGGAGGAGTTCGGGGAGGCCATGGAGAAGGACTTTCGGTTGGCCTCAAGGAAGTTCTGGCAAACCGTCCGGCGACTCAGTAAGGGAAAGCAGGGCTTGGCTCAGGCTGTGCTCAGTCAAGAAGGAGAACTGCTGACCCAGACTGAGGATATTGTCGGGCGGTGGAAACACTTTGAGGAACTCCTGAACCCAACCAGCACATCCTCTGTGGAAGAGGCAGAGTCTGAAGAGTCAGGGGAAGCCTCACCCATATCCTTGGCTGAAGTTGCTGAAGTAGTCAAAAAGCTCTTCAGTGGCAAGGCGCCAGGTGTGGATAGGACTCGCCCTGAGATGCTGAAGGCTCTGGACATAGTCAATGTCACGTGGAGGTCGGGTATAGTACTTGTGGAATGGCAGATCGCGGTGGTGGTCCCCTTTTTCAAAAAAGGGGACCGGAGGGTGTGTGCCAATTATCGGGGTATCACACTGCTCAGCCTCTCCGGGAAAGTTTATATCAGGGTGCTGGAAAAGAGGCTCCGGCCGATTGTCGAACCTCAGCTTCAGGAGGAACAATTTGGATTCTGTCCTGGCCGTGGAACAGTGGACCAGCTCTTCACCCTTGCAGGGTTGTTGGGGAGGCATGGGAGTTTGCCCATCCAAGGCTTATGACCGTGTCCCCCGGGGAATCCTGTGGGGGTACTGCGGGAGTATGGAGTACTTAGTGGGTGTTGGACTCCACCAAGGTTGTCCCTTGTCAACAATTTTGTTCGTGATTTTCATGGACAGAAACTCAAGGTGCAGCCGAGGTGAGGAGAGTGTCCGGTTTGGGGACCTCAGAACTGCATCCCTGCTCTTTGCAGACGACATGGTTCTGTTGGCTACATCAGACCGTGACCTCCAGCATGCACTGGGGCGGTTTGTAGCCGAGTGTGAAGCGGTCGGGATGAGAGTCAGCACCTCCAAGTCTGAGGCCATGGCTCTCTGCTGGAAAACGGTGGAGTGCTCCCCCCGGGTTGGGAGTGAGTTGCTGCCTCAAGCGAAGGAGATCAAGTATCTCGGGGTCTTGTTCACGAGTGAGGGCAAAATGGAGCTGGAGATGGACAGACAGATTTGTGCGGCATCTGCAGTAATGCAGGCGCTGTACCAGTCCGTTGTGGTGAAGAGGGTAGTGATCGAAAGAATGAGATTGCGGCTACAAGTGGCCAAAATTTTTCTAACTGCACAGGTGCAGTTAGAAAAAAAAGGCGTTGATCGTGGGTAATCGACTCTTCACCGACCAAAATGTCTGATTTGTTAGAAATTTTGCTTCGCCGTTGTAGGCCCGCCAATCAGCCCGGAAGCAACCGATCCCCCCTGTACACTGCACGACAAACGACGCCCGACGAAGCTGAAAATCAGCCCGACTCTGAAGTGAGACGTTCGACTCTGTTTTTGTTCACATCTGTTTGGTTATTCTTTCATGTTTGTATGCAGCTCTTGTGCTTCCCCGCCCTTGATTGTTCGCACCTGTCTCCACTTCCCTCGTTAGCGTCTCCCGACGTATACTGCCCCATGCCTGTGTTCCCTGTCAGATCCTCGTCGTCATAGTTGTTGTCGCCATTCCCTGAAGTACTCTGTCTGTTCTTGTCACCTGTCCCTGCCTGTTTTTGCCGTTTGATAAATTCAATAATCTATATTCATCCTGCTGTCTGCGTTTGGGTCCCTTTCTCCACGATCCTCTTGACCACCCTGTGACAAATGCAATATTGATTTATTATTTCCTAATTTATTTTAAGTGGAAAGAATAAACAGCGACAACAAATGTGTTGTGACACAATTGCAACAAAAACAGAATCGATAAAGTTAATTACCCTTTGAAAAAGATAGTTATTATATATGAGGGGATACATTACGGTCGTTATCCGAGAAGACATATCTCATATCATGCACCGTTGGCCTATACAAGCCTAATGGACACAAACATATTGGAGTTTGTATGTGGTTGTTTATCATCTCTGTCTTCCTGTGTATAACGTACACGTATACTGCTGAGTGTATACGGTATTATACGTATACTGCTACTGTGTTACATGGGGCCTTCTGACCCTATCAGATGACTTATCTGAAAATAAAAGAAGACAATGTTAAAGTAATATCTTCAGGGTCATGGGCTCTGTGTCAACATTGGACACAGATAAAAATAACGCAATAACGTCTAATATTGTATTTAGTCATTTTTTTGATCTATTGAAGTGCATACATATATGTAGGTTTGTCTGTCTGCACGTCTGTCATAAGGCACAGTGTGTGTGTGTGTGTGTGTGTGTGTGTGTGTGTGTGTGTGTGTGTGTGTGTGTGTGTGTGTGTGCGTGTGTATGAATGTGTGTGTGCATGCAGAACTTAGTGGCTGTATGAAAAGCTCAGACAGAAAAGTGGACATCAGGGATGGAGTTACCCGACACCGCTAATCACAGCCAGGGATCGATACGCCTCCAACACACAGTCCCTGTTTAACTACACACCCTCTAAGCTAGCTCAACACAGCTTAGACAGGTTACAATACACTCCCCTCTCAGTGGTACATCTAATCTCTACATATCTAATAGATAGGACATCCTCTTCTTACTCTAATACTGGTAATACACAATACTACCTAATTAACTCCTACTCCAGCCCTTTAATAACACAATACATACATCCGTATACATACATACGGTGTCTCGGTTCAGTACGGTTTTAATACATACAAAAAAGTACGTTTTGTGATTATATTTTGATACATTCATCATAAAAGTAACCTAGGAAAAAAAATCTACAATAGCTGGTTGCCTCTGCGTTTTGGTTTAATAGGAGTGACGTAAACACCAGTCGGATTGTTGTGATGTCGGGTTTCACAGACTTGCCCTGATTTGTCTTTGACTTCTTCTGATGTGTTCTTTCATAGTTTAGCTGACTCAATAAACACCACGTGAGTTTGTGTCTTGTGAGAAATTGTCTTGCTGGATTTATTCGCAATTTCCACAAGGTATCTTTTTTACACTAACAGTGGCTGGTGTAATGACATGACAGTGATTCTGCAGTGCTGTTCCCCTGATCTGGAAACTTTCGTCATAAACTGTAAACCCTTTTACTCCCCGCACGAGTTTGCTTCATTCATCCAGGTCGGTGTTTACATTCCACCGCAAGCCAACATGAAGGAGGAACATCGCACACTCGCCGACCAGATACTGTGCGTGTAGCAGACCAACCCGGACTCCTTAGTTATTGTCCTCTGTGAATTTAACAAAGGAAATCTCACAAACGAACAAAGCAAAATACAGACAGAAAATACAGAGGACAACATGTTGGATCACTGTTGCACTACAGTAAGCAGAGCTGATCACGCCATCCCACGCACTGCATTGGGCGACTCTAACAATGTCATGGTCCACCTGATTCCTGCATACAAGCAGAAACTAAAACTCTGAAAACATATTGTGAGGACATCTAAGAACTGGACTGGTGAAGCTATGGAGGACCTTCAGGCGTGCTTGGACTGTACAGACTGGGATGTTATCAGGACTGCAACCAGCTGTCTGGATGAGTCCATAAAGGTTGTGACTTCATACATTAGCTTCTGTGAGGACTGCTGTGTACCATCACACACCAGGGTTACAACAGTTACAACAATGACAAACCCTGGTTCACAGCAAGACTCAGGAAGCTAAGGTTGGAAAAGGAGCAGGGGTTCAGGAACGGGGACAGGGACAGGTTTAGAGTGTCGCAATACAGGTTTAGCAAGGCTGTAAGGGGGGCTAAACGACTGTACTCTGAGGAATTCCATCAACAGCTCTCAGATAACTACTCAGCATCTGTCTGGAAAGGGTTCAAACAGATCACCAACTACAAACCTAAAACCTCCCTACTCTATCAACGACTCGCGCATAGCCAACGACCCCATCCACCAGCCCCATCCCAGCAACCCCCCCTCCCCCAACAGAACAGGGGCCTCTTCACAGCCACTGACCCCCACAAGGACAATCCTTTCCATACAGGAGTGGGATGTAAACAGGCTGTTCAAGAGACAGAACCATGGCAAAGCAGCCAGACCCGACTCTGTCTCTCAAACCTGAAGTACTGTGCTAATCAGCTGTTTCCGATGTTCACGGGCATCTTCAACACCTCACTGGAGACATGCCATGTACCAGCCTGCTTTAAAACCTCCACCAACGTGCCCATCCCCAAAAAGCTAAGGATCACATGTCTTAATGACTACAGACCCGTCGCCCTGATCTATGTGGTAATTAAGTAATTTGTGTGCCTTGTGCTGTACCACCTCAAAACCATAACTGACCCACTACTGGACCTCCTGCAGTTTGCCTACAGGTCTGTAGATGATGCCATCAACATGGTCCTCCACTTCATGCTCCAGCACCTGGACTCCTCAGGAACCAATGCCAGCATCCTGTTTCTGGAGTTCAGCTCCATTAGCTCCATCACCAAAAAGGCCCAGCAGAGGATGTACTTCCTGCGGCACGTAAAGAGGTTCAACCTGCCAAAGACAATGATGGTGCACTTCTACACCGCCATCATTGAGGCCATCCTCACCTCCTCCATCACCATCTGGTACGCTGCTGCCACTGCCACTGCCAAGGAACAAGAGCAGACTGCATTGGCGATGATGAGAAGGTGATTGGCTGTAATCTGCCATATCTTCAGCACCTGCACGCCTCCAGGACCCTGAGGCAAGCAGGTAAGATTGTGGTCAACCCCTCCCACCCCGGACATAAACTCTTTGTGTCTCTCCCCTCCAGCAGGATGTTGCCCACCCCCCGCCACAAGAACAGCTTCTTCCCCACGGCAACTGACCTCATTAACAAGCCGATTCCCACCTCCTATGGACACTACTGTGTCCATAGGACACAGTAGTGTCCTAGTTAACACACAACTTTTCTTCATATTGCACCTTTTTATTGCATATTTTGAACATATTTCTTAGATATTTGTTTAGCATTTTTTTTAATTTCTATGTTATTACTCGCTGTTTAATGTTCAATGTTAGGCACCAATTACACAAAAGCACATTCCTTGTTTGCAAATACTAAGGCAATAAAGCTGTTTCTGATTCTATAGGCTTCCAGTTCCTAACAGGAAACACAAAACAGTAGTGCCTTCTTTATAACATAAAATATTAAATAAAAATGTAAACACAACTTCAACAAGGAATCTATCAGCAGCATATGGCAAACTTCACACAGCAGTGCCTTAAACAAAATAGGATCACTTGAAACGATTAGTCTATCAGCATGAAATCTAAGGCTGAAGGCTGCGGAAAGAAGTTGTTGTTGTTTGGTAGGGGAGGGTCCATGCACCCAAAATGTACATTATTTTCAACAAGCCAGAATGTTTTGAGCCATAGCTGATTGTGTTTGAAACTTGCCATGCTCGAGAGCACATCGTTCAACCTAACAACATACACAGTGTTCAACCCCGCATCAAGTGAAAAGTACATGTGAAAACGCCTTGACAGCACCTTAGAATCTGCAAGCATCACTGTACATGACGATATTTTATCCTAATTAATTCAAGTATATACATTTACATTTAGCAGATGCTTTTATCCAAACCGACTTACAATAAGTACGAAATAGTGAGACAAATGTAATTGCTAGGTTAATAGAACAAGTTTTAAGTCCTCATATTGCTAGGTTGACAGCAAAATAGCTAGGATGAAAACAGTATGGATAAGAACAACAAGACAGCTCGGGTAAGATGCTGTACAATGCTAAGTACTATTATAAGTGCCATACTAACATCCAAGAACAGATGCTACACGATGCTAAGTAATATTGCCAAGACATCCAAATGTACAAGTAAGTGCTAGCGAGAGGGGATGAAATTCAACCCTGGTATACGCCATTGGTTTATGTCTATACATATATACTGTATATTTTTATTTAATAATAAATGTTTGTAATTTGTACTTTTTGTAAAAGAAATTACAACTCCACATGAATATGGACCCCATACCGTATGGTTCAATAGTTCAATAATTTTAACAAATGTATTAGTTAGACCTCCAATATGATGAGCTGCGGCACCACTGTGGTGATAGGGATGTAGAAGTCTTACAATCAGTGCACACCACCTTGCTTCCGTTTCATATAGTTTTTTGGTTTTTTTCTTAGTCGTAATTCATTTATTTTCTTTTGTGAAAAATGTAAGCCATGACAGACAAATAAGCTTTCTTTTTACTCACTTCCAATGGATTGTCAGCAATGTCACGTTTGTTCCGCCCCTAGGGACATAACAAATTTGAAGCGGAAAAAAGGGAAACGCCCAATTCACACAGTTTTGAGTGTCTCTGCCATGATTTGTGGAACGAATGAAATTGTAAGAGTACGTCAGGCTGAACAGTTGCACTTTACAATCATAAATAACAGCCCTGGGTTCAACATCCCCTGTCTGCCTCTCCGGATATAAGAAGCACACATGGTGGACAGCTGCGGGCCAGACACACACACACACACACACACACACACACACAGAGTGAGCGAGGGGAGGACGAGTGACGGAGGATGTTTATATGCAGGGGATCAGCGGAGACAGGAGGGTGTTTATATCCAGCACATCAGAGCAGGCAGCAGGAGGATGCTCTTAGCTCTTCCCGCCAAAGCCACTAAGTTGTTTAGAGTGGTCTCTCTGCACGGTCACCCCCACCGCTTCTTACTCCAGGCCATCCCACTGCTACAGCGCTGTTGTTGTTGCTGGGGCGTTCACACGCTGTCAACCTTAAAAACTACAACAACAAAAACACCTGCTGCAGGACTCATTGACCTAATGAGGCTATGAGCAGTGAAGGGAGAGGGGAGAGGGGAAAGAGATATAGAGTGATGGTTTATGGAGAACTGGAAAAAGTATAAAAGGATTATGGGTAATGGGGTGGTGTGTGTGTGTGTGTGAGAGAGAGAGAGAGAGAGAGAGAGAGAGAGAGAAAGAGGAGGAGATAGAGAGGATGAGAGAGAGGAGAGAAAGATGAGAGAGAGAAAGCAGGGGAGCGGGGGGGAAGGGAGAGGAAAAAGTGATGAGAGATGTAGAGTGACGGCTTAAAGGGAGCTGGAAAAAGTATCAAAGGATTAAGGGTGAAGGGGGTGGTGTGTGTGTGTATGTGCGTGTGTGTGCATGTGTATGTGTGTGTGTGTGTGTGTGTGTGTGTGTGTGTGTGTGTGTGTGTGTGTGTGTGTGTGTGTGTGTGTGTGTGTGTGTGTGTGTGTGTGTGTGTGTGTGTGTGTGTGTGTGTGTGTGTGTGTGTCGGGCCGGACAGTGTGATAGAGCCGCTCTGAAGCCGTATTTACCGAAGTGTCCTAAAACCCAAGACTCCAATCTTCTATTGAGTCTCGCCAAGTTTCAATCCTTGGGTGGGATGGGCAGGGGGTGGGGGGGAAGACAAAGATGACCCAATGAGGAGGAGGAGGAGGAGGAGGAGGAGAAGGAGGAGGAGGGAAGGTTAGAAGAGAAGATAAACTATGCCTGTAGAAGGGTCCATGCTAGCTGTGTCAAGCCAAGGGATAATGTGCGGCTGTGGAATCGTCATCAGACGACAATAGAAATGTAGAAGGTTATTTCTCCATACATGGAGAAACCCCACAGAGCTGTCGTGAATTAGTCTTGAGTGACGCATGTTAAGCAGTTCTATTGGCAGGATCAGGCCTTATTAAAATTGGGATAAATACCTATCATTCATATTCATATATCTTTAACTCTGTCTAATTGAAGTAGCCGGAATAGGTTACTGTATATTCATTCATCTGGGCTAAATTGGATTGGAACTTTAGCTCCCAAAAAGGTCTGATAAGATAATTTATTTCACATTAAGTACGTACATCCGCTGTGTTCAATGTGTGTTATTCAGCCAATGATAGGTTGCAGACTATTATGCCGACTACTAACCACTATTCCTGTCAGCATTCCAAAGCTGGTAATAAACAAGGGAGGGTGGCCATGTAAGGACTGCATTTTCTATATAAAGCGCTTCTCAGACCAGCAGCTGCTCAAAGCCCTTTAATATTTCCTCACCTTCACCCATTCACACATTCATACACCAACGATGGTGTCAGCCATGCAAGGTGCTGTCGTGTGGCCAGCTTATGCGGAGCAGTTAAGGTTAGGTGTCTTGCTCAAAGACACCTCAACACTTATATGGTGAGTTGAGTATGGTCAGTTTACATAATACAGAGATACCATGAAATACATATAACCAACCCCCCAGAGTCTCCAGTGCTTGAACTGAGCTGGTACGCAGCGGTACGCAGTACCGGCATTTCTACATTTTACTCTTTGGCGTACCATGACTTTTTCTTATACCGGCAATTCTCACAAGCTGCCTGTCCAGCTCTGTCTCTCTTCCTCCATGAACTACATTACCCAGGGGGCACTACGTGATGCTCACTTGTTCCCGTTGTCGACAAGTCATGATGTCTCTGGTCTACATAATGCTAGACTAGTAGTGAGGTAATTTCAGGCAGCATACAGTCTGCCACTTTTCCACTGCATAGTACCGGCTCGAATCGACTCGATTTAGAGCGAGCTAGTCGAAGCGATATGCAAACTGGGGTTGTCTAAATAACACTTTCATGTTGATTAAAACAATTGTAAAATAATTAACGGCTTAAAAAATGCATATTAATCGCAGGGGCACATAGCCAATATAAATAGCCTATTTACATTTCTCAACGACTTGCAAGTGACATCAAAGCCAATTCCGAAAAACAGAAGTCAGCCATGTTGGTGGATATACAATGCGCTAACAGCTATCTGACACAGTAGTCACGGGTCCACAAGTCTCTTAGTTTGTCCTTGTATAGAGCTCTTTTAGCCATGCCATATCTTTGTGCTGTGTATGGTTGTGGTCACAATAGCACTAGTGAGAGTGGCTTATTTCGACTTTATCGAATTCCGTCTCTAATCCAGAATCAAGGCGAACAAACTCTGCTATTTAGTACGGAAAGAAGAGAAGCATGACTCAATAATATCAACAGAGCAGAAAACATTTTGATTTGTTCAAAGTATCTTGTCGAAGCATATGTTCTTGATCTTAGTACAGTGTCGATGTTAACTTTACAACACTAAAATACTGTAAACTTACCCTTGCAAATACAACTGCTCTATCATTATTGTTTGTGGAGACATTTTCAGCAGCCGCCATCTGGATCGTTTGTATATCCAACACCATGTCGACGATTGTGACGTAACCGGTTTTGGTCAGGTGGTTGCAAGTCAAGAATTAGTAACGTACAATAATCACTACATATTGATCTTTAATCTTAATAGTCGGCACTACAAGCCAATGTTTACTTGCACTGCAGTAGGTTGCTTTTGATAACATGGGTGTTAGTTTATTTTAGTTATGAATAAACAACCTCAAACTAACGTCTCCAAAACATGGATGTATTAAAGATTGCTCCAAATGCACACTGAGAAACACACATGTATATATATTAAAATAATATATTATGTTGCCCTCATCTAAACTGCCATTCGCTATATTTTACAAATGATTAAAAAGTAAGTCGAATTGAATGGACGGAGCATCATCTGATGCTGTATGAGGTTGAGGGTTGAATCTTTCATCTTTTTTACCATCGTGATTCTTATTGGAAAAAAACACATTCGCCTTGTAACTTGTATTAACTTTGTAAATTGTTGAGGTGATTTTATGTCTCTTTTTGTCTCCTTGCTGTGACAAACAGCCAGCTAAATATTGGTGTCTCTGTGACGTCCTGATACACGGAGGGGTTACTATAGGGGTACTGGATCTGGAGTGGAAAAAGAGCAGGTACCAAGCAAGTCGATTTGAGCCATGCAGTGGAAAAACACAAAAAAGTAACGTAGTCAAATGTAACGTTAATGCAAATAATGTTGGCCTTGTTTCAAAAGGGCACAAAGAACACAGGTGACACCCCACCAGAACATACTGTAAATAGAGAATAAATACATTTGTTGTGAACATCTCCTCTATCCATCTATCCATCCATTTTCATCTGCTTATCCAGGGACAGGTTGCGGTGGCAGCCAGCTAAGCAGCGCCCCCCAGGCTTCCTTCTCCCCAGCCACACTCTCTAGTTCCTCCTGGGAGATCCCGAGGCGTTCCCAGGCCAGACGAGATATATAATCCCTCCAGCGGGTTCTGGGTCTGCCCCGGGGTCTCCTCAACCCTGCGAGGGTAAAGAGCTGGTCCACTGTTCCACAGCTGGGACGGAATCCGCATTGTTCCTCCTGAAGCTGAGGTTTGACAATCAGCCGGAGCCTCCTTTCCAGCACCCTGGAATAAACGTTCCCGGGGAGGCTGAGCAGTGTGATACCCCGATAATTGGAGCACACCCTCCGTGAACATCTCCTAGTATCTTTTATTCACTGAAGAAATGTATTATTATATTATAATATTGAAATTAATGATTTGCTGATACCGACCAAAAAATGTTTTTGGAGAGGGATTTGCTGTGATTTCCTAGTGTTCTCTCCACCTGGCCTTGCTTTTAATCCAAAGGCCAGTGAGGGAACACACGTTCCCTCAGACTCTGGCACATCTGGGTCCATATGCATAGGACTACGGTAGGTGTCTGCTCAGCGAGAAAGTTGGAAAGCCATCAACACCCACACTCTGAGAGCGCCAGTGTGCTAGCTAGGGACCGTCTACTCCATGTCATGTAATTTTACCGAGCCTTTTGCAATAAACTGGACTTTACAACACCACTATTCTCTGTGTCCTTGCAGTCCCGAACAAAAACAAAAAAATGCTCTGAAAAAGCACTGAAAAAAGAACCTGGTTACAGCATTTTTCCTATAGGTGGCCGCATGCTGCTGCATACCCTCTCTGCTCATGGGGAACAATTGAAAAAAGATGCTGGCACCCAAGTCTGCATAGAATGCATAAAGGCGTGCTCATGCTGTCCCATAAAAATAGGTGCTGCCTTTTTAAACCCTATGGAAAATGATCAAAAGGCGACCACATAGTGCAAATGCACTGGTCGGTGATTTTAGAAGCAGCAACTTTTGCTCTCTGTGGTTGCTTGCTCAGCACTGCTCAGTGTGTTCAGTGTTTTTTGGCCGAGCAGAGTGCATTCAAATGTTGAGAATGATTTTTTGAGAAATGCTCATATGACGTGGGCCACTTTTTATCAGCTGACCAATCATAATGAAGATGAGGTGGGGGTACATAGCAGGCACACGGATGGCCACAATGACAATAAGAAGAACAACATTCAAGATGGAAAAAAATGACCAACCAAAATAGCAATAATTACTTCAAAGCTATATTGAACATTTTTCGTTTTAATACGTTTCAGTGAGGCCAAAAAATTAATTTGTATTGCACAGCTATAAGAGATGTACATGGCAAGAACTAGGAAGAGAAGTTTTTCATAGGGAGCCATGATGTCTTCCTCCATTTGTACTTTAATTAGCTGTGCATGGATCGGAGAGTCTAATTGTGGCATCCCCTTAACTGAAGGCTCAGACTGGGATGTTGTGGTTTCTTCCATAGCAATGACAGGTAGATGTCCAAGTTGCGGCGGTGAGATAAGTGGTGCACTGTCGGTCTGACCGTCAGTGCACCACTTACCTGACGTGCCAGATGGTGTTTTACACAGAACCACCTGGGTAGTCCTTTGAAACTTTTTTGAAAAGGGCTGGAACTTTTAAATACTGGGATGAACCATCTGACTATCACCACACCCATAGCTGCCAGGAGTTCCAGACAGGACGCTGATTTGTCTGAACCGCGATTCAGCCACAAGTGAACCGATCTTCAGAGAGAAACAGAATGTGAACTCGCAAGGTCGGAATGGTCTCACAAGGCTAGTGCACCACCCCAGCTAAAGGACACATGTGTGCTTTATACATGTGTATAAAGCACACATGTGTATACAATATGAACATCAACAGCAACCACGTTTGAACAGTTTCTGACAGCACACTGCTCCTGAACTAAATGTATTATTGTTATTACACATCCATTTGGGAAGTATGGGAATGACAAGAAGAGTGGCTCTTTGTGACGTTCTCACAATTGCATAATACACCTACCTCA
Organism: Coryphaenoides rupestris; assembly: GCA_002895965.2. Lineage (NCBI taxonomy): Eukaryota > Metazoa > Chordata > Actinopteri > Gadiformes > Macrouridae > Coryphaenoides > Coryphaenoides rupestris. The sequence continues at coordinate 103,819 of PIJE02000010.1, read as the reverse complement.
TAGAAAATTACTTTTGTAAAATCTATTCAATGAAACCACGAAGTTCTCACAATTGCATAATACACCTACCTCATGGAAAATTACTTTTGTAAAATCTATTCAATCAAACCACGAAAAAAATGTGAGGGAGAGGAGTATCCCTTATACTATGTATAAACCATGTAGAAAAAACTTCATGATATATGTACTTTCGTCCCCATTGTTTCCATTGTTGCATCGGATGTATGAATCAACCAAGTACTCATGCATGTGTTGTCCCGGAAAATGATAGGTTGCAAAGCTAACATCAGAATGTCACCCTGTAGCACGACTGTGTTCTTACAGAGGTTCATACTACACTGCTGGTGAATCCTTCCCTTCGCTTGGTATGATAATCACCATGCATTGATCCAAAGTTGGTTCAAAATACCAAAGAACTTTAAACAACCTGAACATGAATTATACAATACCCTACCTAAAACAAACACATGCAAAATGCGATTTTGCATGTGTTTGCTTATAATCATATTTGCACATTCGTAATTTGTTTGCTGTGTTTTTGGAACCAATTGTAATTACAAACTACAAATGACTACAAAAACACACAAAATACTACTCATGCATCAAGAAGTACACCTCTGAGCCTTGTCTATCAAAAAGAGGCGGGACTTCAATTTGCATTAACAAACATTCTAAAACGGCTGGTAGGAGGTGGTTGGAAAAGGTGTTGACTCATGAGGATTGAGCCTCTTTTCATAGAAAGTGGTTAGAAAAACCTAGAATGTAGATTTTTTAGGAGTTAGGGTTTGTGTTAAGTATCAAAATATGTCTTAATGGATTTAATGGACAAGTAGATTGACACACAAAGCTAAATCTTTAGGTCTCAAATGAAAACCCAGAGGGAATCTTGAGGTTCCAGTGGCAACTACCAGAGGTCCACAGACCACAGAAGAACCTTTCAGAACAGAGTGGAGGCAAAATACACGCACGCACACACACACACACACACACACACACACACACACTCTCTAACCTGGGAGGGTCAACTGTCCCCAGTTGACCACACATCAGGCCAGTTGCTATTGATTATAATCTAATATTACACATTCATCAAGCACAATTCACACTAAGCAGACTGGCTGTAACTCTAGGAAGCCAGTCTGCTATATTATGAAGCACAACAACAGCGCAGCAACAAATTTGTAAAACAAAGCTGAAAATAATCATCGTGAAGAGCCAGACAAATTTTCTTTGCTGTATGGACACGGACACACACACTGATGGGTGAAATTGACACACACACACACACACACACACACACACACACACACACACACACACACACACACACACACACACAGAACTTGTTGGCCATGTGCGCTCCGGGGCCTGTCAGGCAGTGTGTCTCTCAGGCGTGGCCCTGTCTACTTACACACTTCTTGCTGACATTGAATTACTTCTCCGCCACCCGCCGTTCAGCCGGAACCGGCCCGGACCCGGCCCGGACCCGGCTCCTTCTGCCGCCTAGAACTTGCCAGCCGAGTGCTTGGCTGAGTGAGTGACAGGTCTCTTGGGTGTAAATGTAAGTAGGACCTGACAGCGTGCCTTTCATAAGATCTGCTGAGCTAGCAGCTACTTTATGTATGTGTGCATGCGGCCCATACACGCAGACTACACACGTTGCATTCAAGCGCCACACACATCCACACCCAGCAGATGGGGGGGGCCAGCGATGTGACATCAGCGATGCAAAGTAAAGACAATGACGATGCAACCCCCCTGCCCCCCTGCCCACAATTAGAATCGAGTGTAATAGTTATTTCTGTATGTATAACACCCTCTCTCTCTTCCTCTCTCCATCCTGATGGACTCAGCTGAGACCTTGCCTCTGGATGTGTGATGCGTCACACCAGACCCCATAGAAACGACACCGCTGATCCCCTTCTAGCCCTCAACTTCTTCTGGCTCTAACTTCTCTCTCTCTCTCTTCACCTTTTCCTCCTCACATTTTCACACTCGCGCTGCTCCCTGCCTGCCTGTCCATAGACACATCTGCCCTTTCAGCAGAACTCATTTATGCACATCCTAATGCATCCCACTATAGGATATGAAGTGCAGAACAATTTGAAGCTTGGCTGGGCAACCATAATTTGTCTTTGGACAGCCACACTCTTTACACTCATGCACACACACACACACACACACACACACACACACACACAAAACCAGTTCTACTACTATATTGTTTGGAGCTGAAAAAATGAAAATAATGAACGGGCCAGAGTGTGTTCCAATTGAATGAACCGTGAATTGACAAATAACATACAAACTAAACAAGTGCATCCTTCAAATCTTTACCAGTATATTCACCACACACACACACACACACACACACACACACACACACACACACACACACACACACACACACACACACACACACAGAGGCCATCTAGTGAACATAAGTGGACTCCATTAGATTTGAGGGAACATGTATGCTTGATAAAGTATAACTTAAGATGAGAGAGCACAGCTTCTTTCTCCAAATCCTACGTCAGGCCTATTCATCTGGCAGCCCCCGGGCCAACTCCAGCCAGCCCATGAAGCCATATCGGCCCACCGATCAGTTCTGTTTACGAAAATAAAAAAATGTAACCTGAAAAAAAATAAATCACAAAAATTACAGACATTTTGTCACAATAAAAAAAATTCAGGATTCAGTGAGAGAGAGAGCCAATCACAAACATGCATTATTGATGATGAAAGCCCTCCTTTGAATGCCGCTGTTGTGTAGCTGTCACAGGTGTAGCACTAGCAGGAGTATCCAGACAGCCGAAACTAGCTCACAAACAGATGGCACAATGTCACTATCAACCTCGAAGAAAAGAAAAGTTGATGCCGAAAATCGACTAGACTGAGAAATGTGTACATTGAAATTGCTGAGGGAAAGCCAATGTGTTTGCTCTCTAATGAGTGCACCTCCATTGCAAAGGAGGCACTTCAATACAAAGCATCCCAACAACAAACTATGAGCGTAGCGGGAGCTGAGACGGTAAAAGAATGCATGCTAGCCGATGTCGAGGAGGTGGCAATCGATAATCAAGCGAGAGACCAGGTGATGTCATGTATCAAGTCAATACCTACTGTATATCAGATACATCAACTGCAAAGAGAGTGGATGTTTTTTAAACTCTTTTGGCTCGATTGAGGAAAGCTGATGTTATGTCCCTGGCTGTGGACGAATCCATGGACAACTCTGACAAGGCTCAACTTTGTTTTATTTGTACAGTTTTCCGATGGTGATTGCATCAGAGGACATCCTGGGCCTAATATCACTGGAAGGACATACAGCTGGTGAAATCATTTTCCAGAGGATTGTTGTTTTTTTCAAAGACAATGGACTTAATTTGGAGTGTATTAACAGGGAGAGTCTGCAGTCGCACCGAGGATGAAATCACTCCACTGCCTCATCCACCACAGTGTGCTGTGCGCTTGACATAGTGCTGAGTTAAAATTACTATGGACTTAGTATGTCTATTATTAACTTTATCAGATCAACTGTTAGGGGGGGGGGGCTGAGGTGAGACCCAGGCGCACAGCAAAGGAGGAGGCGTGGGTAAAGTTCAAGCCCAAAGGCGGTTTAATCCAACACAGAATTTGCCACATAAATAAATGGGATCCGGGGCGGATGACTCTGTGGGTGGGCTTGAATACGGCAGGAGGTCTGGGATTCTGGAGGGGTGAGAAAAACAGGGCGAGGGATAGAGATCCTGGGTGAGGCAAACAAGAGCTGAGTGCAACAACGGCTTAACGTTAAATCGGCTAGAACAACTGCTACAGGATGGGGGTATCTGGCGTATACGTTACCACCTGTAGTTTAGGGGACGATGTGGCGTCGAGTGGAGTGCCGGCCAGGCTCTTGTAGTATGGGCGGTGATTGCCGATCAGGGACAGGTGCGGTGATTGGTGATGAGGCGCTGGAGCGGAGACTTGCGCTGTGTGCAGCATCAGCGCCGCTCCACCGTTGCGCCTCGACCAGCTGAGGAGGCGGAGGAGCAGGAGCCGCTGGCATGAGCGGGCTGGAGGAGACCGGTTTAACCCTGGACACATGAAAAACCGGGTGGACCCGCAGGGAGGCGGGGAGCCTGAGACGCACCGTCGCCGGGTTCAGGACGTGGTCAATCCTAGCGTGCCAACATAGCGTGGTGCCAACTTCCTGGAGGAGACCTGGAGCGGAAGGTCAGCCGTGGAGAGATATACCAGCTGGCCAGGCTGGTATACCGGGGCAGGGGTGCGGCGGCGATTTGCCCCACGGCAGGAACGCTCATTGGCACGGAGCAGGGAGGTGCGGACCTCCCTCCACACCCGGTGACACCGTCGGAGGTGGACCTCGACCGACGGGACAGAGACCTCCGTCTCCTGGAGAGAGAACAGCGGAGGCTGGTATCCCAGGGAGGCCTCGAATGGGGACCTGCCGGTGGCCTCGCAGACCAGTGGAGTTCAGCCATCTCCGCCAAGGATGGGAGCTTTGGAAGTGCCAGGTCCAGGGTGCCGGGACTCTCCCTCCCGGACAGCGCGTCCTTCATGTCCTCCCCCAGACCGCGGCGGAACATGCTCTACAGCGCAGGCTCGTTCCACATGCACCGAGCCGCGAGTATGCGGAACTCAGTCACGTAGTCCGCCACTAAACTCGCCCCCTGCTGGAGCGCGGAGAGAGTCTTGCCCGTGGTCGAAGACGGCCTTGAACTCCACCACGAACGCCCGGTAGTCCTGCATATACGCGGCCACGCCCTCGCGTCCCGCCATGACCCACTGGTGAGCCCTCCCCGTGGTGAGGTTCGCCATGTAGGCGATGCGGGCGGCCGCAGTGGAGTACATGCTGGATTGTAGCTCAAACACGTACTCACACTGCATTAAGAACTCCTGGCAGAGGGCGAATGTCCCATCGTAGGGAGTCAGGTGACGACCTCGGCACGGGAGCAGCAGCCGCCGCACCGTCCTGGGGGGAGCGGAGACCTGGACCATGAAGGCATGGACCAAGGTGGTGAGGCTCGTCAGCTCGTCGGTCTGGGCGTTGGCGAGTCCCCCGGAGCTCCCGACGGATGACCGCGACGGCCTCGGCTGCCTCCGCGAGTAGGCGGGTGTGTTCCTCCAGCCTCCTGCCCTGGGCTTGGAGCTGTGCCTTGAGGGGAGAAGGGGTGCCTTCCATGCTGGCTGGGTCTACTATTGGCCAGATCGAACTGTTAGGGGGGGGGGCTGAGGTGAGACCAAGGCGCACAGCAAAGGAGGAGGCATGGGTAAAGTTCAAGCCCAAAGGCGGTTTAATCCAACACAGAATTTGCCACATAAATAAACGGGATCCGGGGTGGATGGCTCTGTGGGTGGGCTTGAACAAGGCAGGAGGGTCCGGGATTATGGAGGGGAGAAAAAAACAGGGTGAGAGATAGAGATCCCGGGTGAGGCAAACAAAAGCTGAGCGCAACAACGGCGTAACGTTAAGTCGGCTAGAACAACTGCTACAGGATTGGGGTATCTGGCGTATACGTTACCACCTGTAGTTTAGGGGACGATCTGGCGCCGAGTGGAGTGCCGGCCAGGCTCTTGTAGTGCGGGAAGTGATTGCCGATCAGGGACAGGTGCGGTGATTGGTGATGAGACGCCGGTGCGGAGACTCGCGATGTGTGCAGCATCAGAGCTGCTCCACCGTTGCGCCTGCGCTGACGTGCCGGGAACCTCCGACAGGTGGGAGGAGCCTGCCGAGAGGACAGGGCCGGCGGGGGATGGGGGACGCGAGCGCCCGGCAGCCGGGGGTAACTCCGGAGACAAGGACTGCAGTATGCCCGGACCACGGCGGCGGCGCAGGGGAACGTGCAGGGCGGAGCGGGCGTGGAGGCGAGGACGGGCGAGCCGTAACATCAACATCCAGTCTTCACCACTGACTGTTTCGTAATCTATTTGCCGATATGTCAGGTGAGCAATGTGACCTACATAACGATGTTCCCTGGCTAGGTAAGGTAAATGCCCTTAAGTGAGTCTGTGACCTCAGGGAGGAAATTGTCACTTTTCTCTGCAAGCAAAATAAATCCGATGCATTTCTGTCACAAATGCTGGATGATGGATTTGTGTCAGAGATGTGCTTTTTAAGGGGCATCTTTCATCATTTGAATGCACTTAATCAGTGGTCAATCTTGTTGAAAACCTAATTGCGTCTACACTTTACCACACTGTGACTTCTTATCAAGTCCTTATCAAGTCATCAGCAAGTGCCACAGTCACTAAAGTAATGTCCAACTTTTTACATAAATTGAGGAATAACTTTTAAGATTTAAGGACTTTGATATGTCCAAAGATTTGCTGCTGTTCGTGAGGGACCCATTCACCAACGCATCCCATATCTACTTCTTCACATCACTTCACCTTGATGAAGGTTCCCTGCAAGTGGAGATGTAATGTAATGCATGCACTCGAGAATTAGGGCTTCACAAAGTTTTGGACTCAGTGTATTGATGTGGAGAAATTCCCAAACACAAAATGACTGTGTTAACAATGTTCGGATCAACATATACCTGCCATAAAAACAACATGCTCGTGCCTCCTTGACAAACAAGCGTTTGCATCAGTGTTTGTGGATTGCCCTCACTTCATATGAACCGGTGTTCTCTGCCATTGTCCAGTCAAAGAAGTGCAATCTCTCTCATTAGTAGCCTATAGGAGTGTAGGCTGGAGAATATTGATGGCTGTGATGCACTGATGTTTGTCTGTTTAAAATGTGGGGTTATTGGTGTTGGGGTTATATCACAGCTTGTGTTGCAAAGAAAATGTAATTAGTTAATTAGTCGTTAGGAAATTAGGAGGTCTGTCTGTTCTTCCTCATTGGGATCATCACCTTATCGTGGTGGGGCAGTTTGCGAGTTCCTGTGACCCCTAGAGCTTAGTACTGCTGGTAGGGTACCAGAAGTATTAAACTCCAGTCGACATGCCGAACAGGTCAAAGGGTAGGGGCCAGACTAAGAGTGATCCCCTGGTCCTCCAGGTTGGGGGTTGGGCATGGGGTCAACTACCCCATCCTTTAAAAAAAACCTTGTTACTGAAACTGCAACAAGAATTACACCGCAATCTTTGAAAATGTGGTGGCGCCTTGTGTCAAGTGTACATACATAATGAGAATAGCTCAGGGAAATGTCCGGCCCCCGGGCCCTTAGCCCGGGGCCCCCTGAACAGTATAGTTGAATAGCCCTGTCCTATGTGTTGGCGTGTCATCTAAACATATGTTTGTTAAAAAGGTCCTGTAGGTAGGATTTAAGAGCTACCATCGTAATTTGTAAGAAATGCCATAGCCATATGTCAGCTATTAGTGAGTGAAATGCTTGTTTGGAGTTAACTGTGACCGCCTCTACATCAGAATGTTGGGGGGGTGGGGAGCAGAGATCAGCTGCAGATGTTACGTGTGCTAGCTAGCATGCTAGTGCTCTCTATTTCATGTTTTATCTTCAAATCTGCTCGTGTTGTTCCCTGTGTGTTTTAGTGTGAATATGGTTATTCATTGTTTCCTGTTTTAATATGTAGTCTGCTCTTGTTCTGTTATTTCCTGTATTGAGTCGTCTCCCGGCCCTTGATTGTCTTCACCTGTGTTCATTTCCCTCGTTAGGGTCTCCCTACATATACCTGCCCCAAGCCTTTGTTCGGTGTCAGATCCTTGTCATTTTTATGTCGCTAGATGTTGTATGTCGTGTGTCAAGCCAACATAGAGACTCTAATGCACTCTTTTATTACCTGCCGAATTGACAATTGCTCTACTTTCTGGTCTCCCTAAAATTTCTCAATTACAATTTCTTCAAAGCTCAGCTGCACGTGTGTTGCTAGGACCAGAAAGTGAGCACACATTGCACCAATTTTAAAGTTTCTGCACTGGCTAACTGTCTGCTTCAGAATTGATTTTAAGATACTTTTATTGGTTAATAAAGCTCTTAATGATCTTGGTCCTCCCAATTTAACAGATTTGCTTTTAGTCTATGAACCTTCCAGAACCCTTAGGCCTTCTGGTAGTGGTCTTTTAATTATCCCTAAAGACCAGACTAAGATACAAAGGCCCAGACTAAGATACAAAGACACACTCAAGCATAACTTCAAGGTATGTGGCATCAACCCTGATACCTGGGAAACCACTGCTCAAGAATGCGCAAAGGGGCGCCATACTTGCCTTGAAAGCATCAATGAATTTGATGCCTTCTCTTTGAGAAGAGAGCTAGAGGAAAGGCTAGTTCTAACACTTGGCAAAACATCTGTACAAGCTCTGTATCCACTTGCAGTACCTGCAACAAAGTTTTTCGATCCAGGATTGGACTGATGTCCCATGAAAGGATGAGTACTCATGCATCACTCTCGACATGAGACTCCATCATCATCATCATCATCATCATATCTGCATCTTATATTGTTTTAATTGTTTTACATTTTACATGGTTACATTTTACTTTGATTTATTTTGTATTCATTGTATCGTTTATTTTCTTTTGTAAAGCACTATGAATGGCATTGTGTTTGAATGATGCTATATAAATAAACTTGCCTTGCTTAATGTTTCCAGACCAGTGATGGTATTACCTTCACATTAGAAACAGGTTTTTTTGCGTCATTCATTTTCAGTGATGTAAATAGGTTTTCAATCTAGTGAGTCCCCGGGATCCACAGGTGGTAATTTTAGTGGGTCCCAGGGAAATTGAGTGCGTCCCCAATAAAATGTGTTTTACTGTTAAACTTGTGTTTGATGTGATATGGTTATAATTATGGTTATATTCATGTATGTTGAAAGTGTACAAATTAAAAACAAATAAAATCCCAAATCTGAAAATTTAATTCACAAGACTTTGCTTTCCCCAATGTATTCGGATTCGGGTACATCCCTACGTTTCCCTTTCACTCATTGACACTGAACAAAACGGGAGATATGCGTGAGGTATATGCGCAGACGCTGAGAAAATCGCAGCCGGGGGATTCATATTTTTTTCAACATGGTGTGCCCCTGGACGGTAAAGCATTATCGGGTCGTCATCGACATGAATACAGTATCCACGTGAGTTTATTTACCAATTACCAAATATGTAGCAAATATGTACCAAAATTAAATCTGTGTGGCGAAAGTAGCATTGGATGCAGGCCCAGCAAGGGCATCAAGTCTCTCCCGTGATGATTGAGACTATTTACTAGGACAAAATAGGGTGCGTTGATAGTGAGTTTACTGCGTCCTTTTAGATTTTAGACGCAATGATTCATTCCGTTGTTACTGAATCTTCTGGCTGGTGTCATCGGCTACCAACCAGATGTAAATAGACAGACTCCAATTAAACCAAGAGTGTCTGCCTGTAGCTCTTCGCTGCCCACTCATTCTAAAGGCTGATCCATACTCCGCGAGAAGCGAGAACTTTGTTCTCACAGCTAGGGCCCCGCCCACAAAATGATGTCATTTTGTTCTCGCAGCCCTGGTTCAGGAGTTCTCGCAGCTTGTTCTCGATCATCAGCCGGGCCGAACTTTGTTCTCGCGTTGTGTCCAAGAACTATTGTGTGATTGGTCAATTTGAAGTGGGCGTGGCTAATGCACTTTCCGCCGGTGCGGAAGTTTGTATAGCGCGCGTGACGTGTGCTGCTGTGGGCGGGGACTTTGAGGACTTCCCAGGAGTTCTGCACTTGAGTTCTCGCGGAGTATGAAATGTCCAGGGCTGTGAGAACTTTGTTCTTGTTCTCGCAGCCCTGGGTGCGAGAACAAAGTTCTCGCTTCTCGCGGAGTATGTAGCAGCCTTAATACTCAACATGAGTTAGTCAGAGAGAGCAAGAAATGCTAGACACTCATTTCAAAAGCTGAGTGGGCACAGTCGGTACAAAGACATGCCCGAGAGAGAGAGAGAGAGAGAGAGAGATCCCTGGGTGGATGATTTGATAAGAAGGACAATGACCATTGAAGACAGGTTTTACCAACAACCACAACCACAAGGACAACAGCTATGTCCTTAGGTAAGATGGAGTTTGAAGAGTAGTCTGTAGGATGGCGCTTTGTATTTGTCCATGTCGGCGGATATGAGGCCGCGTTCAGGGCGGCGTGGATGGGTCCATCGATCCACGGTTTTTGATTAGGAAAGGATCTAACCTTAACCGAGGGGACGATGGTGTTGTCTAGCGTGGCTATGAAGCTCGTCACCACGTCTGTAAACTCGCTGACGTCAAATGACCCGGCCGGAATGGCTCTGACGAACAGGGGAAGGGGCCATGGCCCTCGAAGGAGGGATGAGTGAGACGGTACGATGGCGTGTGGGCAGCACGGCCGGCGGCGGGGGCCTGGGGCTTCACTAAGAGGTGTGGGCAGGTCCGGAGGGCGCCCCCCTCATGGGGGCTGGGCAAGTGTAACCGGCCTGCCAACATACAGGTGAGCCGGTTTGAGGCGGTCTATTGAAACCCGCTCGGGCCTACTACCCATGTCCACCACAAAGTTCCTTTCCCTAGTCTCTAAAACGCAGAACGGTCCATCATAGGGCGGTTGCAATGGTGTTTGGTGGGCGTCGTGGCAGATAGATGTATTCCGCCGATTGCAAACTGGCTGGGACATGAGACAGTGGTAGGCCATGCTGAGAAGTGGGGACTGCGGTGAAAGCCTTGGCGTTGTCCAGGAGCATGGAGCGCTGTTGGGTGGCAGACCAAGGAACTGTGCCTCAGCTTGTGCAAACCAAGCCGCTGCTGACGATTCCCAAAACTCTGGGAGTTTAAGCGAGACCGCGTTCGTTGCCATTATGATCGATCACTGGACACTCATTTCAAGTAAAATAAGCATAAAAAAAATAACAGTGCTTTTTTTATGTGCATCTTAAAGATAAATAAAGTGATTAATTTTAGAATAATTAAATGAATGTAGCTTGAGTTTCCCTTTTTCTTCTTTTTGTTAACTCCATTCCACATCTTCCAGTCTCAACACTAACACTTCCTTTTCTCTTTCTTTTTCTCATATCGCATTCCCCAATTTTTTGGCGCTTCACATTGCTTTTAATAATTGCCACATTCTCTGAACAAATGAGACATACTGGTTTTGAACTGCCCATGGGAAGAATGAACATTTTTTTGTTTCTACTCACTCACTGACTGCACGGATCTGATTGGCTGAGTAGCATCACGTGACATGATTGGGCCACTAAGCCATTGTGAAAACGGTCATATGGACGGCTCTTTCAGTCTGATGGTTGTCGGTTGGCCGTGCACGTGATAGTCTGTCTGTAATACGGTATAGAGTAGCAGACACTATGGCACGAAATGTGCGAGTGGACCAGGGGATTACATAAACACCAGAGAACAAATGCTTCCTGCCAAAACATAACTAATTACGGTAATAGCAAAGATTTCAGATAATGCTTTGACTATGTATTTGCGTGACAAATTTGATAGAGATCCAATTTATTTCATGTTGCCAACAATTCTACCGGCTCACGGAAATAACTTGGTACAATTAACCGACTCTTAGAGCCCAGGGGTCTCATTTAGTGTGTAGGATCCATATTGAAAGTGTATGAGCACACAAAAGCTGACAATGGCGTGTGCCGGAAAAAAACACACTTAAAACCATGCATATGTAGACATACCGACATCACATTTTCCCTTTATAAATCACAAGGAACCTGGAAATCTGTCAGCGTGGATCAGCCTCCTATCCTGCCTTCTACACACACACATTAAAACAAACAAGGGCTGCAGTTAGTTCGCGTCTGACGTGTCCCCTCTTATTAGATACCGATTGGCCAGGCTTTATCAGTTTAGTTTAGTTTAGTTTCCCCATTTGAGCTTCTGTTTGAGAGACAACCCAGGGTCCAGAGACAACCCAACCCAATCATGATGAATATTAATATATTCATTCAATATATATACTAATATGAATTCTGATGGGGGGGGGTCCGTTAATTCGCGGTTCTGATGGGGGGGGGGGGATCCGTTAATTCGCGGTTCTGATGGGGGTCCGTTAATTTGCGGTTCTGATGGGGGGGGTCCGTTAATTCGCCGTTCTGATGGGGGGGGGGGGGGGGGGTGCTCCGTTAATTCGGACTATGAAAATGTTATTGCCCTGGCAGTGGCTACAAATATTTTTGGTGTGTGAGGAAGAGATGGGGAGATGTTCATGTGTGCCCGTGTGTATGATGTGGCTCTTTGCAGTAACACAGTAAAAAAAATTGTCTCTTCGTCTCTGATTGGCCACCCCTGGTCTATCCTATCCATCATCACCGCAACGTAACACCAGTGCACTAACTTATGTTAACCCTCACCACGCCTCGCAGTCGTACCATGCGTGTTTAGAAGCGCAACATTGAAAAGGGTCCCGTCTAAAACAGTGTCGTGCTGCGCAGCGTTCCGAACGTTGTGTAATCAAATACACCGGTATGGCGGTATATTAAAAATTCATATCATAACGAAAATACACACCGGTATTCGGTGTGAACCGGTATACCGCCCAGCACTATTCAATAGTCTGAAAAATTAAAAAATAAACCACTGAAAAGGAAAATTACATAACCCATTGGAAAGAAGTCACTTAAACACAACACAAATTACAATGCTATTTGGCCGTAAAACATGAATATACAACAGCTACTTACCTGAGTATAATAAATGACATGAAACTCAGGAAAACCTTGACAATGTACAGACTCAGTGAGCATAACCTCACCATCGAAAAAGGCCTCATTCAACAAATTCAGCTCAATCCTCCTTGAGTTTAGAAACTATACCAACGAAGAGAAGCTTTGTTGGTATAGTTCTGGGGGAGAACGCTCTCCCAGCAAATTTTGTAGCAGCCTGCTATTACCTGAGGCCACACCAACTGCATTTCTGTTTAATTTGGTGTATTTATTATTAGATCTGTCTTATTATTATTATTATTACTATTATTACTTACTTACTTTTATTTCATGTTTGTACATATGTGGCTTTGGCAATAATGTTGCTATAACATTCATGCCAATAAAGCTTTGTTGAATTGAATTGAAATTGAGAGAGAGAGAGAGAATGGCACAACATACATAATAAAGATGACACAATATTGTTAGATCCGTCACTTAACCTCCTCTAACGGAGGTGTTGTGAGACCTGTATCCAGTAACGGTTGTTAACAGGTCTTTTTGGGGAGACTCGCCTAGCCCCTAACTGCCTTATGTCCGAACGTCTACCCCGCTTACATTGCCGCCGAGACCGAAGGCATAACCCTGGCTTGAGCCCCAGCTCCCAATCACGTTCGTTGTGGCAGCTCTCCCCTGGGATCCGTGCGCTTGTTGATTCGCTAGGAAATATTTAAAGGCTTGGATAAGAATAGCCCTAGGGATACGTTGTATTTTACTAAAGTGACCTCTTAGAACCAGGTGTTAACCCCAAAACACTCTTGAATCTTCTTCTCCTTCGGGAATGATTGAATGTCCATGGGCTTCTATTCATCAATTACTTGATAGTTTTTATTGCAGGAATTTGGCAGGGGTCCAGCGAAATGCAAAGAGTTAACAAGACATGTTATAATAATGGAAAATACTTAAATGTATAATAAATGTGATAGTTCAAAACAACACCCTACACCGTCTCACTCATTCAGGGCATGTTATGAAGAATTGTTACGGGGAGGGAAGGGGAAGATAAAGAATTGAAAACATTTATTTTTATCAGGTGGAAGCTCGTCTTTAAGAGATAACCGACCGAGGCCCCTGACGAAGCCTCGGTCTACTCAGCTCGGGGGGGGGGGGGGGGGGGGCCGGAGTGTTCGCGGGTATAAATAAAATTCTCTCCGATAATGAATGAGGGCCATGATATGCATATGCTTATCCGATAGCTCTCCGGAATCTTTATCGGACTTTAGCAGACTTTCCTCCTGAAGCCATAATACTCACACACCTTGGGTGGAGAAAAGATCTGAATGTCCGAAATTGATGAGTAAATAAAAGTAAGATCCCACTGTTCGAAATTGACAGGAAAAAATTGAAGTAAGATCGAAATGTAATCCCTCGGAAAGAGCTTATCTGAAATGTTGCTAGTTGGAGGTCCCGGTGACTCTTCTCCCAAGGTCTCTGCTTCCTTCACCGAGTACCCAAAATAACTCCTTTAATTCGATAAGAGGATACAAATAAAACAGGGAAAACTCACAGTCCTGTCTGACTGCGGGCGCGCCTTCCCTTCAATGGACCGTCGAAAACAAACCCCTAAAACTAAAACTGGAACAATTAGACTAAGTGTTCACTCGCCCGTCAACGACTAAGTCCTATCTTGCCGAGTCTTGAAAATAATAAAAAAATGTACGGAGATTTTTTGGGAGCTTCTTCTTCCACCTGTGGGTGTCCTTCTCCGTCCAGGGTCGGTGCGCAATATATTCACCTCTGTTGCCTCTTTTTATCGTCTCAGAATTTCCCGTGCTTCAGAATCTCTCACGCCTCAGAATCTCCCACGCTTTACAATTTTTTCTGTAGCCACCTGCTGGCGTATGCGCGTGCCGGAGTTGCCTGGCTGTGTCCTCAGATGGCCTAGCCTTTGGCCGAGTTACCATGGCGCATGCGCAACAACCTCTGAGACTTGGTTGCCTTCCATCTAGTGGTTTTCCCCGGAGAACTACAACCTCTGAGTACAACAGTGCTTATCCAATCTTAGTGCTTTTAGAACATATGATACTTGGTGATACACACATAATGAATACAATGCTTCTCAACAAAGGAACCACAACATATTATCATATGGATATGGTAAACTTATCATCATGCAACATCTTGATTATTCTGATAATTCTGATAATTTATAATAACCCCACATCACCCTTCATTCTCTTACTATCACATGGTTTTTCGGACACCGGTGAATCAACCCTACTTGACAATATACATAAGATAAAAAAAGAAAACACAAGCTGTTTTAGAAAATGTAGTGTTGCCTGGTCTTTACTGTACTCTGGCCCAAGTCAGTCTGCCTGGACTTTGTTCTCTGCTGCTTATATTCCCGGCTTGATTGTTTTTTTAATTGGCCCTTAATTGGCCTGAATGCTCCAGTAACGTCTACCAGATGGCAGCAGCATGAACAGTCCATGGCCTGGGTGGCTGCAGTCTTCCAATATTTTCCGTGCTTTCCTAAGGTATCGTGTCGTAGATGCTTTGCACGGCTGGGAGATGGCAGCTGATGATACTCTTCGTTGTCTTCACCAAATGTGAATGTGACGTAATTAGTTCCGCGACACGTTTTGTCTTACGCAATCATTTAGCGCCCGTTTTGACCGTGATGTCAGTGACGCGACGCTTAAAACTGACAGACGCGGTCTTCCTTACACTTGTATCCATCGTCTTACGTCTTACAACTTAACTTTACTGTACTTTGCTTTGCTTTATCGTTCTAGATCGATCTGCTTGTCTCCGTCTGCTTGTTTTAAAAAAATATATATATTTCGCTGTTTATATGTTGTGTCGAGTTCTACCCACGTCATACCCCGCCTCAACCGTATCCAATCAGCGTCGACTAGCTACGAGCGGCCCAGAAAAGTACTAGCCCTGCTTCAGGGACTAACTGAGCCACTCAAAAGGCCTCTCACTGGTGAAGTTGGGCGGATCCTGGGCGGAGCCTCTCTCCAAACTACACCCATAGCAGCTCACAAGAGGGAAAAGTACCCTATATCGGAACGTGCCTATAGAGAGAGAGGTTCTTGCCCTGGCACCATGAAGTCCCTGACCACCTCTCTGTAAGCGGTCTCATCATTGTTGTTGATGAGACCCTGGATGGTGGTTGAGCCGTGTGTGGCTACAGGGGCTCCGGTGCTCAGGGTCAGTACAGAGGAGGAGAGACTGCCCATTCTCACCACCTGGTGTCTGCCCATCATCTCAAGATCTGCATTATCTCAACGCTCTCCCAGGTTTGATTGGGTCACATGTACCTTCTGTGAAAGCAGTAAACATTTGACAAATATTTCCCATGCTGAGCAAAAAAGCGGACCTAGTAAAAGGTTTCAGGTGAAACCATTAGCACATCTATAGCCCTTAAAAAAGTGCTGCTTCTGACTATGCTGCAAACATTTCTGGTGGTTATGTGTTTTTGGTCTGCAGCAACACAAAGGCACCAATCCACTGAGACTGAGGCCGTGAATTCATGGTGAACAAGAAGTACCACAGTCTGCCGAATTAGGAAAAAAGATGGTGGTGCCCAAGGATCGTGTAACAATCAAAAACCAAACCAAAAAACAGCAGGAATACACATTCTCAGATTAGAATACGTTTTTTCTTTACTTCCAACTGGATTGGGCCATATTTGGAAAATCAAGTGCTGTCCAGCCAAGGCCAGACTGATATTAATTGGGAAACGCAAAAAGTGAACATCAGCATGTTACTATAACGCATACCTCGGGTCTTTGACGACCCGAGGATGTATTTTCTCAAAATGTGTATTGGGTCACTAGTGACCAGAGGTATGTAAAAAGTGTAATATTTTTATTTCAAAGTAAACAGAATGCAGGTAATGGCATGTAATGTCCTTTTTTTGCATTACAGTTTCAGTGATATAGTTAGTTATACTGATAAGACGCATCCCTGCTGTCAAATCTGTGATTTGGAACGCAGCCCTGCTCACAGTTTGGCGACAAGCATGGCACGATGGCAAACTTATACTCATATAGCTTATAGCTGTGGATGACACAATTGATGATGAGGATTACGTGTTTGTGCAAAGTGAGTCAGACGAATCAGAAACCGAAGAACAAGAATCTGAGCACGAATGTGAAAACTCCGACGCTGATGACCATAGTGACGCTGATCCTGAAGTGGCTGTCCCAAATGAACCAGTCCAAGCTGCTGTCCCAAATGAACCAGTCCAAACTTACATCAGCAAAAATTTACTTGTGTGGTTATCAGCCCAGCCTCCTCCAAGCCGAACCAGAGCTTGCAATATACGTCACATCAGAGAAGGGCCTTGTGGTGAAGCAAGCCAAGTGGAGAGTGAAATGCATGCATTTATGTGTTTCATGGACAATGAGATACAGCATATGGTGATTGAAAACACAAACAAGTACGGGAGAATGTACATGGAGTCGAAAGGCAAAGAATGGGCACCAGTTGACGAAGTTGAAATGAAGGCTGTGATGGGAGTCTTGTATCTACTTGGTGTCTATCGTTCGCAACATGAATCTCGAAGATCTCTGTGGTCAAACAGTCTCAGTGGTAGACCAATATTCAAAGCTGCATTCAGCATCAATAGGTTTGAGCAGATTTTGTCACTTTTGAGATCTGATGTTCGGGACACACGTCAGACCAGAGCAAACCAATGACAAATTTGCTCCATTTCGAGATCTCATTGAAAATTGCAGGAAAAATGACATGGTCGGTGAATACGTAACCATCGATGAACAGCTCATCCCATTCAGAGGACGCTGCAGGTTTCGGCAATATATACCCAGCAAACCAGACAAATACGGTATGAAACTGTTTCTGATGTGCCGAAGAACGACCCCGAAAGCACAGAAGATATCACATTTGCCCATCCACGCTTGATCGCAAGATGGTGGACCGCTGCGCGCAATGTGCAGAACCATGTTGCAATGACCACAAGACAGTGACTGATTTGTGATTACTGTGCTTTTTTTTTTATAATTCAGTGTAGGCAGTGTTAAATGACAAGAACGAATGTCAGAGTAAATGTTATGTTAAGTTGTTGAAATGTTGACGTCTTAAGTTATTGAAAAATATAAAAATATCACAAAATATGTTGTGTTATATTAATAAAGTGTTTTGAAATGTTTACATGCAGTATTATTTCAATTTATAGCTCAATATGTGTTAGATAAGTAACGGGTCACTAACGACCCGAAGTATGTAGGAACGTTTGGTGAAACACCCATGTCTTTAAGGGTGTTTAGGATGTTACAACAGTGTATCAGGGAAGAAATAGCTGGATAATTGGTAATTTTGTATAAACGGTGTCCCTTTCTATTATGTCCTTTCAGTCTGTGGATTTATGTCAGTCGTCATTTAGAAATTAAAGCTGTATTTTAGAAAGCATTTCCTGTGAGCTTTTATGGATGGGTACACACACACAGAATCCCACATACACACACACACGCGCGCAGGTTCTCTCCACATGTGAATATGATGAAATTGTGGATTACGCTAGTGTTGATGCAGGGTGGATGTTAGGACAGGAGCATCAGAGACAGAGAGAGCAGATGCAGCAACCAGAGACAGAGAGAGTGGACAGCTACCAAACACAGAGAGAGGATACAGCTACCAAACACAGAGAGAGGATACATCTACCAGAGACAGAGAGAGGATACATCTACCAGAGCACTAACTTATGTTGACCCTCACCACGCCTCGCAGTCGTACCATGCGTGTTTAGAAGCGCAACATTGAAAAGGGTCCCGTCTGAAACAGTGTCGCGCGGCGCAGCGTTCCGAACGTTGTGTAATCAAATACACCGGTATGGCGGTATATTAAAAATTCATATCATAACGAAAATACACACCGGTATTCGGTGTGAACCGGTATACCGCCCAGCACTATTCAATAGTCTGAAAAATTAAAAAATAAACCACTGAAAAGGAAAATTACATAACCCATTGGAAAGAAGTCACTTAAACACAACACAAATTACAATGCTATTTGGCCGTAAAACATGAATATACAACAGCTACTTACCTGAGTATAATAAATGACATGAAACTCAGGAAAACCTTGACAATGTACAGACTCAGTGAGCATAACCTCACCATCGAAAAAGGCCTCATTCAACAAATTCAGCTCAATCCTCCTTGAGTTTAGAAACTATACCAACGAAGAGAAGCTTTGTTGGTATAGTTCTGGGGGAGAACGCTGTCCCAGCAAATTTTGTAGCAGCCTGCTATTACCTGAGGCCACACCAACTGCATTTCTGTTTAATTTGGTGTATTTATTATTAGATCTGTCTTATTATTATTATTATTACTATTATTACTTACTTACTTTTATTTCATGTTTGTACATATGTGGCTTTGGCAATAATGTTGCTATAACATTCATGCCAATAAAGCTTTGTTGAATTGAATTGAAATTGAGAGAGAGAGAGAGAATGGCACAACATACATAATAAAGATGACACAATATTGTTAGATCCGTCACTTAACCTCCTCTAACGGAGGTGTTGTGAGACCTGTATCCAGTAACGGTTGTTAACAGGTCTTTTTGGGGAGACTCGCCTAGCCCCTAACTGCCTTATGTCCGAACGTCTACCCCGCTTACATTGCCGCCGAGACCGAAGGCATAACCCTGGCTTGAGCCCCAGCTCCCAATCACGTTCGTTGTGGCAGCTCTCCCCTGGGATCCGTGCGCTTGTTGATTCGCTAGGAAATATTTAAAGGCTTGGATAAGAATAGCCCTAGGGATACGTTGTATTTTACTAAAGTGACCTCTTAGCAGGGCTAGTACTTTTCTGGGCCGCTCGTAGCTAGTCGACGCTGATTGGATACGGTTGAGGCGGGGTATGACGTGGGTAGAACTCGACACAACATATAAACAGCGCCAATTTATATATTTTTTTAAACAAGCAGACGGAGACAAGCAGATCGATCTAGAACGATAAAGCAAAGCAAAGTACAGTAAAGTTAAGTTGTAAGACGTAAGACGATGGATACAAGTGTAAGGAAGACCGCGTCTGTCAGTTTTAAGCGTCGCGTCACTGACGTCACGGTCAAAACCGGCGCTAAATGATTGCGTAAGACAAAACGTGTCGCGGAACTAATTACGTCACATTTGAACTCCGTGGGTAAGCCTCTCGAAGGTCCCTGCAGTGGGTACGGGACGCCAAGGGGAGCTAATGCGTGGGCGTAGCCAAAAACAAAAAAGCCTCTCACCAAAAAAGGGAAAAGTACCCTATATCGGAACACGCCTAATGTTACAAGATAGGAGATGATCATGGACTTCAGGAAGCGGGGGGGGAGGGGTCATGCCCCCTTACACATCGACGGAGCTGAAGTGGAGAAAGTCTCCTGCTTCAAGTTCCTCGGTGTGTTCGACCTCACCTGGTCCAGGCAAGCAGACTCCAAAACTGCCCAAAGCACTTTACTCAAGAAGTTTGGCATGTCTGCAAAAACTCTCACTAACTTTTACAGGTGCACCATTGAGAGCATCCTCTCTGGCTGCATTACTGCCTGGTTGGCAGCTGCTCCGCTGCTGATCAAGCCTCCAGAGGGTGTGAAGTAAGCGGGGTAGACGTTCGGACATAAGGCAGTTAGGGGCTAGGCGAGTCTCCCCAAAAAGACCTGTTAACAACCGTTACTGGATACAGGTCTCACAACACCTCCGTTAGAGGAGGTTAAGTGACGGATCTAACAATATTGTGTCATCTTTATTATGTATGTTGTGCCATTCT
This sequence comes from Coryphaenoides rupestris, assembly GCA_002895965.2. NCBI lineage: Eukaryota > Metazoa > Chordata > Actinopteri > Gadiformes > Macrouridae > Coryphaenoides > Coryphaenoides rupestris. The sequence goes on along the minus strand of PIJE02000010.1, from coordinate 83,470 downwards.
CTCTCTCTCTCTCAATTTCAATTCAATTCAACAAAGCTTTATTGGCATGAATGTTATAGCAACATTATTGCCAAAGCCACATATGTACAAACATGAAATAAAAGTAAGTAAGTAATAATAGTAATAATAATAATAATAAGACAGATCTAATAATAAATACACCAAATTAAACAGAAATGCAGTTGGTGTGGCCTCAGGTAATAGCAGGCTGCTACAAAATTTGCTGGGACAGCGTTCTCCCCCAGAACTATACCAACAAAGCTTCTCTTCGTTGGTATAGTTTCTAAACTCAAGGAGGATTGAGCTGAATTTGTTGAATGAGGCCTTTTTCGATGGTGAGGTTATGCTCACTGAGTCTGTACATTGTCAAGGTTTTCCTGAGTTTCATGTCATTTATTATACTCAGGTAAGTAGCTGTTGTATATTCATGTTTTACGGCCAAATAGCATTGTAATTTGTGTTGTGTTTAAGTGACTTCTTTCCAATGGGTTATGTAATTTTCCTTTTCAGTGGTTTATTTTTTAATTTTTCAGACTATTGAATAGTGCTGGGCGGTATACCGGTTCACACCGAATACCGGTGTGTATTTTCGTTATGATATGAATTTTTAATATACCGCCATACCGGTGTATTTGATTACACAACGTTCGGAACGCTGCGCAGCACGACACTGTTTCAGACGGGACCCTTTTCAATGTTGCGCTTCTAAACACGCATGGTACGACTGCGAGGCGTGGTGAGGGTTAACATAAGTTAGTGCTCTGGTGTTACGTTGCGGTGATGATGGATAGGATAGACCAGGGGTGGCCAACCAGTCAGAGACGAAGAGACCATTTTTTTACTGTGTTACTGCAAAGAGCCACATCATACACACATGAACATCTCCCCATCTCTTCCTCACACACCAAAAATATTTGTAGCCACTGCCAGGGCAATAACATTTTCATAGTCCGAATTAACGGAGCACCCCCCCCCATCAGAACCGCGAATTAACGGACCCCCCCATCAGAACCGCAAATTAACGGATCCCCCCCCATCAGAACCGCGAATTAACGGATCCCCCCCCCCCATCAGAACCGCGAATTAACGGACCCCCCCATCAGAATTCATATTAGTATATATATTGAATGAATATATTAATATTCATCATGATGGTAAAATAGTCCATCCTAAGTCAATCTACAGCAGTAATTCTCTCAACAGAAGCTCAAATGGGGAAACTAAACTAAACTAAACTGATAAAGCCTGGCCAATCGGTATCTAATAAGAGGGGACACGTCAGACGCGAACTAACTGCAGCCCTTGTTTGTTTTAATGTGTGTGTGTAGAAGGCAGGATAGGAGGCTGATCCACACTGACAGATTTCCAGGTTCCTTGTGATTTATAAAGGGAAAATGTGATGTCGGTATGTCTACATATGCATGGTTTTAAGTGTGTTTTTTTCCGGCACACGCCATTGTCAGCTTTTGTGTGCTCATACACTTTCAATATGGATCCTACACACTAAATGAGACCCCTGGGCTCTAAGAGTCGGTTAATTGTACCAAGTTATTTCCGTGAGCCGGTAGAATTGTTGGCAACATGAAATAAATTGGATCTCTATCAAATTTGTCACGCAAATACATAGTCAAAGCATTATCTGAAATCTTTGCTATTACCGTAATTAGTTATGTTTTGGCAGGAAGCATTTGTTCTCTGGTGTTTATGTAATCCCCTGGTCCACTCGCACATTTCGTGCCATAGTGTCTGCTACTCTATACCGTATTACAGACAGACTATCACGTGCACGGCCAACCGACAACCATCAGACTGAAAGAGCCGTCCATATGACCGTTTTCACAATGGCTTAGTGGCCCAATCATGTCACGTGATGCTACTCAGCCAATCAGATCCGTGCAGTCAGTGAGTGAGTAGAAACAAAAAAATGTTCATTCTTCCCATGGGCAGTTCAAAACCAGTATGTCTCATTTGTTCAGAGAATGTGGCAATTATTAAAAGCAATGTGAAGCGCCAAAAAATTGGGGGAATGCGATATGAGAAAAAGAAAGAGAAAAGGAAGTGTTAGTGTTGAGACTGGAAGATGTGGAATGGAGTTAACAAAAAAGAAGAAAAAGGGAAACTCAAGCTACATTCATTTAATTATTCTAAAATTAATCACTTTATTTATCTTTAAGATGCACATAAAAAAAGCTCTGTTATTTTTTTTATGCTTATTTTACTTGAAATGAGTGTCCAGTGATCGATCATAATGGCAACGAACGCGGTCTCACTTAAACTCCCAGAGTTTTGGGAATCGTCAGCAGCGGCTTGGTTTGCACAAGCTGAGGCACAGTTCCTTGGTCTGCCACCCAACAGCGCTCCATGCTCCTGGACAACGCCAAGGCTTTCACCGCAGTCCCCACTTCTCAGCATGGCCTACCACTGTCTCATGTCCCAGCCAGTTTGCAATCGGCGGAATACATCTATCTGCCACGACGCCCACCAAACACCATTGCAACCGCCCTATGATGGACCGTTCTGCGTTTTAGAAACTAGGGAAAGGAACTTTGTGGTGGACATGGGTAGTAGGCCCGAGCGGGTTTCAATAGACCGCCTCAAACCGGCTCACCTGTATGTTGGCAGGCCGGTTACACTTGCCCAGCCCCCATGAGGGGGGCGCCCTCCGGACCTGCCCACACCTCTTAGTGAAGCCCCAGGCCCCCGCCGCCGGCCGTGCTGCCCACACGCCATCGTACCGTCTCACTCATCCCTCCTTCGAGGGCCATGGCCCCTTCCCCTGTTCGTCAGAGCCATTCCGGCCGGGTCATTTGACGTCAGCGAGTTTACAGACGTGGTGACGAGCTTCATAGCCACGCTAGACAACACCATCGTCCCCTCGGTTAAGGTTAGATCCTTTCCTAATCAAAAACCGTGGATCGATGGACCCATCCACGCCGCCCTGAACGCGGCCTCATATCCGCCGACATGGACAAATACAAAGCGCCATCCTACAGACTACTCTTCAAACTCCATCTTACCTAAGGACATAGCTGTTGTCCTTGTGGTTGTGGTTGTTGGTAAAACCTGTCTTCAATGGTCATTGTCCTTCTTATCAAATCATCCACCCAGGGATCTCTCTCTCTCTCTCTCTCTCTCTCTCTCGGGCATGTCTTTGTACCGACTGTGCCCACTCAGCTTTTGAAATGAGTGTCTAGCATTTCTTGCTCTCTCTGACTAACTCATGTTGAGTATTAAGGCTGCTACATACTCCGCGAGAAGCGAGAACTTTGTTCTCGCACCCAGGGCTGCGAGAACAAGAACAAAGTTCTCGCAGCCCTGGACATTTCATACTCCGCGAGAACTCAAGTGCAGAACTCCTGGGAAGTCCTCAAAGGCCCCGCCCACAGCAGCACACGTCACGCGCGCTATGCAAACTTCCGCACCGGCGGAAAGCGCATTAACCACGCCCACTTCAAATTGACCAATCACACAATAGTTCTCGGACACGACGCGAGAACAAAGTTCGGCCCGGCTGATGTGTCGAGAACAAGCTGCGAGAACTCCTGAACCAGGGCTGCGAGAACAAAATGACGTCATTTTGTGGGCGGGGCCCTAGGTGCGAGAACAAAGTTCTCGCTTCTCGCGGAGTATGGATCAGCCTTTAGCTACGAACGGCCCAGAAAAGTACTAGCCCTGCTTCAGGGACTAACTGAGCCACTCAAAAGGCCTCTCACTGGTGAAGTTGGGCGGATCCTGGGCGGAGCCTCTCTCCAAACTACACCCATAGCAGCTCACAAGAGGGAAAAGTACCCTATATCGGAACGTGCCTATAGAGAGAGAGGTTCTTGCCCTGGCACCATGAAGTCCCTGACCACCTCTCTGTAAGCGGTCTCATCATTGTTGTTGATGAGACCCTGGATGGTGGTTGAGCCGTGTGTGGCTACAGGGGCTCCGGTGCTCAGGGTCAGTACAGAGGAGGAGAGACTGCCCATTCTCACCACCTGGTGTCTGCCCATCATCTCAAGATCTGCATTATCTCAACGCTCTCCCAGGTTTGATTGGGTCACATGTACCTTCTGTGAAAGCAGTAAACATTTGACAAATATTTCCCATGCTGAGCAAAAAAGCGGACCTAGTAAAAGGTTTCAGGTGAAACCATTAGCACATCTATAGCCCTTAAAAAAGTGCTGCTTCTGACTATGCTGCAAACATTTCTGGTGGTTATGTGTTTTTGGTCTGCAGCAACACAAAGGCACCAATCCACTGAGACTGAGGCCGTGAATTCATGGTGAACAAGAAGTACCACAGTCTGCCGAATTAGGAAAAAAGATGGTGGTGCCCAAGGATCGTGTAACAATCAAAAACCAAACCAAAAAACAGCAGGAATACACATTCTCAGATTAGAATACGTTTTTTCTTTACTTCCAACTGGATTGGGCCATATTTGGAAAATCAAGTGCTGTCCAGCCAAGGCCAGACTGATATTAATTGGGAAACGCAAAAGTGAACATCAGCATGTACTATAACGCATACCTCGGGTCTTTGACGACCCGAGGATGTATTTTCTCAAAAATGTGTATTGGGTCACTAGTGACCAGAGGTATGTAAAAGTGTAATATTTTTATTTCAAAGTAAACAGAATGCAGGTAATGGCATGTAATGTCCTTTTTTTGCATTACAGTTTCAGTGATATAGTTAGTTATACTGATAAGACGCATCCCTGCTGTCAAATCTGTGATTTGGAACGCAGCCCTGCTCACAGTTTGGCGACAAGCATGGCACGATGGCAAACTTATACTCATATAGCTTATAGCTGTGGATGACACAATTGATGATGAGGATTACGTGTTTGTGCAAAGTGAGTCAGACGAATCAGAAACCGAAGAACAAGAATCTGAGCACGAATGTGAAAACTCCGACGCTGATGACCATAGTGACGCTGATCCTGAAGTGGCTGTCCCAAATGAACCAGTCCAAGCTGCTGTCCCAAATGAACCAGTCCAAACTTACATCAGCAAAAATTTACTTGTGTGGTTATCAGCCCAGCCTCCTCCAAGCCGAACCAGAGCTTGCAATATACGTCACATCAGAGAAGGGCCTTGTGACGGCAATAGAGCTGAGTAGTTCAAAAGCAATGTTTTTACGAATTAAAATGGCGGCACCCCTCGCTTTGACATTAAACTTTGAGTGGAATAAGTGCCCAACCCATCCCTTTTTGAGTCTCTGAACATCAGAGGCACACAGGTGCGTCTCCTGGAGAAAAGCTATGTCGGCCTTAAGATGTTGTAAATGGGTCATTATTTGTTTAATTTAGTAACCTTGTTTGAACCCTTGACATTCCAAGACACAAAGCGGATACCCTGAGTAATGCTTAAATCAGGCCATTTGGGATGTAGGAGAAGTAATGTTCAGCATATTGCCATTGGCAAACAAAGCCCATATAGTCGTTACACATACAAGTGAAGAAAAAACGAAAGGAAAATAAAATGATAAATTCTCTGCCCCCAGTCCCGCCCCCTCCCGCCCGCCCTAATGCCTTCCCAAACAAGGCACCTTGAACCCAACCCTGTCACAACAAACGACCGTGTAGGTGACACAATCGTTCTCTGTCATTAAACTAACAGATTAACTCCACTGAACTACTGACGAAAGTAGCTTAAATTAAACTTAAACCCTGGTAGCCACAATCAGTCCTATTCTCAGGAGAGAAATTAGTCAAAGGCTACCACTGCTAAATAAAGGCAGCCAGCTAAATTGTAGCAAACAAATTGAAAACTAAGCATGAGGGAACCAAAACCATGTAATGAGCTGGTACAAATAATACAGCATGGGGCATACGAACATCAGAAGCGCCACAAAGTATGCTCTGCTATATAATACAATTACGTAAACATTGGCTATACTTGGGACAAAAGCAGTGGGTTAGCTTACCATCGGCGCACTGTCAAACTAGGTTAATGTCTGTGTATTTCAACGTTCCGTTTAAAAAAATAAATAATAATAATAATAATAATAATAAGTCCAAGTAATATCCTTAAGTAGGTTACAATATCTGTTGTCCGGTCATTCAGTCGTAGGTTGGATAGTTTTCTGGAAGAAGAGAAGCGCCGCGTCGGGGTTTTCAAAAGTATGGACAGTTCCCTGGAAGGTAAGCCGTAGCTTGGCAGGATGGACCAGACCAAACTTAACGCCCGCTTGGTGGAGTTGTGCCTTCACATCCCTAAACTCCGCTCTGCGTCGGGCCAATGCTGCAGAGTAGTCAGGGAATATGTGGATCTTTCTCCCTTTATAGGACAGTTGTCCACGTTCGCGGGATGTGCGGAGAATCAGCTCCTTCGTCTGGTAATAGTGCAGCCGCACTAGCATAGCTCTCGGGGGTTTGCCCGGAGGCGGCTTGGCTGCGAGGGTACGATGCGCTCTGTCTACAACAGGCGTGTTGGCGAACGATACGTCGCCCAGGATTTCCTTCAGGAAGGGTCCCATGAAGGCAGTCGGATTAGCGCCCTCTTCGCCCTCAGGCAAGCCAATCACACGTATATTTTGTCGGCGGGAGCGATTTTCTTGGTCATCCACTGCAGCTATGAGTTTAACGTTATCAGCAGCCAGGGCAGCGCATTGAGCCTCGAGCTCCACCAGCCTATCCGTAACCTCATTCTATGAGGTTTCCAGGGCATCGATTTTGCTTGTATGGACATTCACTGTTGTCTGTAGTGAAGCCATTGTAGAACGAAGTTCTTTGACGATTTCTTCGCGCATAGTTAGAGCTGTTGCACGGAATTCAGCCATAATCTCCGCCTGTAGCGCTTTCACCTCAGTGCGGATGGTGGCGATCATGCCTTCTCCAACGTTCTCCGCCATTTTCACCTGTTGTCGAGTCGTCGGTCAATTTCGTCGACCTACTGCTTCCCCCGCGGCTTTTATTTCTCCCAGGCATCAATAACTAGTTAATACTTGTTTAAAGCAATCACGTGTAACGTTTCGAAAATGTAGTAGCTATATTTATAAACAATATTTGAGAATTCAGTGGAGAGGCTTCGGAGCACGTCCTTACTCGGCCATGTCTAAACCGCAGCAATTTTCAATGAGATCTCGAAATGGAGCAAATTTGTCATTGGTTTGCTCTGGTCTGACGTGTGTCCCGAACATCAGATCTCAAAAGTGACAAAATCTGCTCAAACCTATTGATGCTGAATGCAGCTTTGAATATTGGTCTACCACTGAGACTGTTTGACCACAGAGATCTTCGAGATTCATGTTGCGAACGATAGACACCAAGTAGATACAAGACTCCCATCACAGCCTTCATTTCAACTTCGTCAACTGGTGCCCATTCTTTGCCTTTCGACTCCATGTACATTCTCCCGTACTTGTTTGTGTTTTCAATCACCATATGCTGTATCTCATTGTCCATGAAACACATAAATGCATGCATTTCACTCTCCACTTGGCTTGCTTCATCACAAGGCCCTTCTCTGATGTGACGTATATTGCAAGCTATGGTTCGGCTTGGAGGAGGCTGGGCTGATAACCACACAAGTAAATTTTTGCTGATGTAAGTTTGGACTGGTTAATTTGGGACAGCAGCTTGGACTGGTTCATTTGGGACAGCCACTTCAGGATCAGCGTCACTATGGTCATCAGCGTCGGAGTTTTCACATTCGTGCTCAGATTCTTGTTCTTCGGTTTCTGATTCGTCTGACTCACTTTGCACAAACACATAATCCTCATCATCAATTGTGTCATCCACAGCTATAAGCTATATGAGTATAAGTTTGCCATCGTGCCATGCTTGTCGCCAAACTGTGAGCAGGGCTGCGTTCCAAATCACAGATTTGACAGCAGGGATGCGTCTTATCAGTATAACTAACTATATCACTGAAACTGTAATGCAAAAAAAGGACATTACATGCCATTACCTGCATTCTGTTTACTTTGAAATAAAAATATTACACTTTTACATACCTCTGGTCACTAGTGACCCAATACACATTTTTGAGAAAATACATCCTCGGGTCGTCAAAGACCCGAGGTATGCGTTATAGTACATGCTGATGTTCACTTTTGCGTTTCCCAATTAATATCAGTCTGGCCTTGGCTGGACAGCACTTGATTTTCCAAATATGGCCCAATCCAGTTGGAAGTAAAGAAAAAACGTATTCTAATCTGAGAATGTGTATTCCTGCTGTTTTTTGGTTTGGTTTTTGATTGTTACACGATCCTTGGGCACCACCATCTTTTTTCCTAATTCGGCAGACTGTGGTACTTCTTGTTCACCATGAATTCACGGCCTCAGTCTCAGTGGATTGGTGCCTTTGTGTTGCTGCAGACCAAAAACACATAACCACCAGAAATGTTTGCAGCATAGTCAGAAGCAGCACTTTTTTAAGGGCTATAGATGTGCTAATGGTTTCACCTGAAACCTTTTACTAGGTCCGCTTTTTTGCTCAGCATGGGAAATATTTGTCAAATGTTTACTGCTTTCACAGAAGGTACATGTGACCCAATCAAACCTGGGAGAGCGTTGAGATAATGCAGATCTTGAGATGATGGGCAGACACCAGGTGGTGAGAATGGGCAGTCTCTCCTCCTCTGTACTGACCCTGAGCACCGGAGCCCCTGTAGCCACACACGGCTCAACCACCATCCAGGGTCTCATCAACAACAATGATGAGACCGCTTACAGAGAGGTGTCAGGGACTTCATGGTGCCAGGGCAAGAACCTCTCTCTCTATAGCACGTTCCGATATAGGGTACTTTCCCTCTGTGAGCTGCTATGGGTGTGGTTTGAGAGAGGCTCCGCCCAGGATCCGCCCAACTTCACCAGTGAGAGCCTTTTGAGTGGGCTCAGTTAGTCCCTGAAGCAGGCTAGTACTTTCTGGGCCGCTCGTAGCTAGTCGACGCTGATTGGACACGGTTGAGGCGGGTATGACGTGGGGTAGAACTCGACACAACATATAAACAGCGAAATATATATATTTTTTTTAAACAAGCAGACGGAGACAAGCAGATCGATCTAGAACGATAAAGCAAAGTACAGTAAGTTAAGTTGTAAGACGTAAGACGATGGATACAAGTGTAAGGAAGACCGCGTCTGTCAGTTTTAAGCGTCGCGTCACTGACGTCACGGTCAAAACCGGCGCTAAATGATTGCGTAAGACAAAACGTGTCGCGGAACTAATTACGTCACATTTGAACTCCGTGGGTAAGCCTCCGAAGGTCCCTGCAGTGGGTACGGACACAAGGGGACTAATGCGTGGGCGTAGCCAAAACAAAAAAGCCTCTCACCAAAAAGGGAAAATACCCTGTATCGGAACACGCCTAATGTCTACAAGACTAAGGAGATGATCGTGGACGTCAGGTAGGTGGCAGGGGGGAAGGGTCATGCCCCCATACACATTGACGGAGCTGAAGTGGAGAAAGTCTCCTGCCTTCAAGTTCCTCGGTGTGTTCATCAAACATGACCTCACCTGGTCCCAAGCAAGCAGACTCGGGCCATAAAAAACTGGCCCAAATGCAGCTTTACTTCAAGAAGTTTGGCATGTCTGCAAGAACTCTCACTAACTTTTACAGGTGCGGCCATTGTGGAGCATCCTATCTGGCTGCATTATTGCCTGGTCGCAGCTGCTCCGCTGCTGATCACAAGCCTCCAGAGGGTGGTGAAGAACAACGGGGTAGACGTTCGGACATAAGCAGTTAGGGGCTAGCGAGTCTCCCAAAAAGACTGTTAACAACCGTTACTGGATCAGGTCTCACAAACACCTCCGTTAAGGATTAAGTGACGGATCTAACAATATTGTGTCATCTTTATATGTATGTTGTGCCATTCTCTCTCTCTCTCTCAATTTCAATTCAATTCAACAAAGCTTTATTGGCATGAATGTTATAGCAACATTATTGCCAAAGCCACATATTGTACAAACATGAAATAAAAGTAAGTAAGTAATAATAGTAATAATATAATAATGACAGATCTAATAATAAATACACCAAATTAAACAGAAATGCAGTTGGTGTGGCCTCAGGTAATAGCAGGCTGCTACAAAATTTGCTGGAGAGCGTTCTCCCCAGAACTTACCAACAAAGCTTCTCTTCGTTGGTATAGTTTTCTAAACTCAAGGAGGATTGAGCTGAATTTGTTGAATGAGGCCTTTTTCGAATGGTGGAGGTTTATGCTCACTGAGTCCTGTACATGTCAAGGTTTTCCTGAGTTTCATGTCATTTATTATACTCAGGTAAGTAGCTGTTGTATATTCATGTTTTACGGCAAATAGCATTGTAATTTGTGTTGTGTTTAAGTGGACTTCTTTCCAATGGGTTATGTAATTTTCCTTTTCAGTGGTTTATTTTTAAATTTTTCAGACTATTGAATAGTGCTGGGCGGTATACCGGTTCACACCGAATACCGGTGTGTATTTTCGTTATGATATGAATTTTTAATATACCGCCATACGGTGTATTTGATTACACAATGTTCGGAACGCTGCGCAGCACGACACTGTTTCAGACGGGACCCTTTTCAATGTTAGTGCTTCTAAACACGCATGGTACGACTGCGAGGCGTGGTGAGGGTTAACATAAGTTAGTGCACTGGTGTTACGTTGTGGTGATGATGGATAGGATAGACCAGGGGTGGCCAATCAGAGACGAAGAGACAATTTTTTTTACTGTGTTACTGCAAAGAGCCACATCATACACACGGGCACACATGAACATCTCCCCATCTCTTCCTCACACACCAAAAAATATTTGTAGCCACTGCCAGGGCAATAACATTTTCATAGTCCCGGAATTAACGGAGCACCCCCCCCCCCCACCCCATCAGAAACGGCGAATTAACGGACCCCCCCCATCAGAACCGCAAATTAACGGACCCCCATCAGAACCGCGAATTAACGGATCCCCCCCCCCCCCATCAGAACGCGAATTAACGGACCCCCCCATCAGAATTCATATTAGTATATATATTGAATCGAATAATATAATATTCATCATGATTGGGTTGGGTTGTCTCTGGACCATGGGTTGTCTCTCAAACAGAAGCTCAAATGGGGAAACTAAACTAAACTAAACTGATAAAGCCTGGCCAATCGGTATCTAATAAGAGGGGACACGTTCAGACGCGAAACTAACTGCAGCCCTTGTTTGTTTTAATGTGTGTGTGTAGAAGGCAGGATAGGAGGCTGATCCACACTGACAGATTTCCAGGTTCCTTGTGATTTATAAAGGGAAAATGTGATGTCGGTATGTCTACATATGCATGGTTTTAAGTGTGTTTTTTTCCGGCACACGCCATTGTCAGCTTTTGTGTGCTCATACACTTTCAATATGGATCCTACACACTAAATGAGACCCCTGGGCTCTAAGAGTCGGTTAATTGTACCAAGTTATTTCCGTGAGCCGGTAGAATTGTTGGCAACATGAAATAAATTGGATCTCTATCAAATTTGTCACGCAAATACATAGTCAAAGCATTATCTGAAATCTTTGCTATTACCGTAATTAGTTATGTTTTGGCAGGAAGCATTTGTTCTCTGGTGTTTATGTAATCCCCTGGTCCACTCGCACATTTCGTGCCATAGTGTCTGCTACTCTATACCGTATTACAGACAGACTATCACGTGCACGGCCAACCGACAACCATCAGACTGAAAGAGCCGTCCATATGACCGTTTTCACAATGGCTTAGTGGCCCAATCATGTCACGTGATGCTACTCAGCCAATCAGATCCGTGCAGTCAGTGAGTGAGTAGAAACAAAAAAATGTTCATTCTTCCCATGGGCAGTTCAAAACCAGTATGTCTCATTTGTTCAGAGAATGTGGCAATTATTAAAAGCAATGTGAAGCGCCAAAAAATTGGGGGAATGCGATATGAGAAAAAGAAAGAGAAAAGGAAGTGTTAGTGTTGAGACTGGAAGATGTGGAATGGAGTTAACAAAAAAGAAGAAAAAGGGAAACTCAAGCTACATTCATTTAATTATTCTAAAATTAATCACTTTATTTATCTTTAAGATGCACATAAAAAAAGCTCTGTTATTTTTTTTATGCTTATTTTACTTGAAATGAGTGTCCAGTGATCGATCATAATGGCAACGAACGCGGTCTCACTTAAACTCCCAGAGTTTTGGGAATCGTCAGCAGCGGCTTGGTTTGCACAAGCTGAGGCACAGTTCCTTGGTCTGCCACCCAACAGCGCTCCATGCTCCTGGACAACGCCAAGGCTTTCACCGCAGTCCCCACTTCTCAGCATGGCCTACCACTGTCTCATGTCCCAGCCAGTTTGCAATCGGCGGAATACATCTATCTGCCACGACGCCCACCAAACACCATTGCAACCGCCCTATGATGGACCGTTCTGCGTTTTAGAAACTAGGGAAAGGAACTTTGTGGTGGACATGGGTAGTAGGCCCGAGCGGGTTTCAATAGACCGCCTCAAACCGGCTCACCTGTATGTTGGCAGGCCGGTTACACTTGCCCAGCCCCCATGAGGGGGGCGCCCTCCGGACCTGCCCACACCTCTTAGTGAAGCCCCAGGCCCCCGCCGCCGGCCGTGCTGCCCACACGCCATCGTACCGTCTCACTCATCCCTCCTTCGAGGGCCATGGCCCCTTCCCCTGTTCGTCAGAGCCATTCCGGCCGGGTCATTTGACGTCAGCGAGTTTACAGACGTGGTGACGAGCTTCATAGCCACGCTAGACAACACCATCGTCCCCTCGGTTAAGGTTAGATCCTTTCCTAATCAAAAACCGTGGATCGATGGACCCATCCACGCCGCCCTGAACGCGGCCTCATATCCGCCGACATGGACAAATACAAAGCGCCATCCTACAGACTACTCTTCAAACTCCATCTTACCTAAGGACATAGCTGTTGTCCTTGTGGTTGTGGTTGTTGGTAAAACCTGTCTTCAATGGTCATTGTCCTTCTTATCAAATCATCCACCCAGGGATCTCTCTCTCTCTCTCTCTCTCTCTCTCTCGGGCATGTCTTTGTACCGACTGTGCCCACTCAGCTTTTGAAATGAGTGTCTAGCATTTCTTGCTCTCTCTGACTAACTCATGTTGAGTATTAAGGCTGCTACATACTCCGCGAGAAGCGAGAACTTTGTTCTCGCACCCAGGGCTGCGAGAACAAGAACAAAGTTCTCACAGCCCTGGACATTTCATACTCCGCGAGAACTCAAGTGCAGAACTCCTGGGAAGTCCTCAAAGTCCCCGCCCACAGCAGCACACGTCACGCGCGCTATACAAACTTCCGCACCGGCGGAAAGTGCATTAACCACGCCCACTTCAAATTGACCAATCACACAATAGTTCTCGGACACGACGCGAGAACAAAGTTCGGCCCGGCTGATGTGTCGAGAACAAGCTGCGAGAACTCCTGACCTAGGGCTGCGAGAACAAAATGACGTCATTTTGTGGGTGGGGCCCTAGATGCGAGAACAAAGTTCTCGCTTCTCGCGGAGTATGGATCAGCCTTAGTGCATGCTGGAGGTCACGGTCTGATGTAGCCAACAGAACCACATCATCTGCAAAGAGCAGAGATGCAATTCTGAGGTCCCCAAACCGGACACTCTCCTCACCTCGGCTGCGCCTTGAGATTCTGTCCATGAAGATCACGAACAGAACCGGTGACAAGGGGCAACCTTGGCGGAGTCCAACACCCACTGAGAACATGCTTGACTTTGTGCCGAGAATACGGACGCAGCTCGCACTTTGTTCGTACAGGGACATTATGGCACGTACCAACGGCCCCGGTACCCCATACTCCCGTAGTACCCCCCACAGGATTCCCCGGGGGACACGGTCATAGGCCTTCTCCAAGTCCACAAAGCACATGTAGACTGGATGAGCAAACTCCCATGCCCCCCACAACAACCCTGCGAGGGTAAAGAGCTGGTCCACTGTTCCACGGCCAGGACGGAATCTACATTGTTCCTCCTGGAGCTCAGGTTCTGAATTTAATATTAATATATACCACATTGCAAACATTTTTGTCCTTCAGTGGATAGAGCAAGTTTAAAAACAGTTATTTGCTCAGACTCAGTAGCAACTCTCAGAGATTTGGCATCAAGGCAAACAGTCAGAGAACATATTTTTTTAAGATATTCTTTTAAGATTACAAAGGATGGGTATAGAAGTGCAGTTTTGCTGGGTAGATGATGCCTGGTTGGGCAGCTGCTCTGCTGTTGATCACAAGGCCCTCCAGAGGGTTGTGAAGACAGTGGAGCGCATCATCAGCCGCCATCTCCCAGCCATGCAATGCATCTACCACACGATGCCTTAGGAAATCACAGAAAATCATTGAGGATTACAGCCATCCAGGCCATGGACTGTTTACCCTGCTGCCATCTGGTAACATTACCGGAGCATCCAGGCACGTACATTCAATACAGTGATGTAAATAGGTTGCACGTCCTACGTCTCGGACACGTTTAAATCCGAAAGGATGCAGTAAACTCGTGTTCAATCATTCGATCAATCATCGCGGGAGAGACTTAATGCCCTTGCTGGGCCTGCATCCAATGTTACTTTCGCTGCACAGATTTAATTTCACCAAGGCTACAAACTACTACTAATTGCTAAATCAACTCACGTGGATGCTGTATTTCATGTCAATGACAACCCTGCTTTCCCGTCCAGTGGACACCCGTATTGAAAAAAATAATTATCCACCGGCCTGTGTGTCTGTATGTATTTTCAATATGTATTGTGGCAGCCGGCCACCGAGGAGCATAAGAGGGGAAGTAAGGAATCATTATTATGTGCCTTTCCCGGCATTCACACTTCGGCCCATAGAGGAAGCCCCTGAGACACAGCCGTCTAGACCCACAATCATCCGCAGTGGAAATACCTGCGCCTTGTTAGAGGAACTCCGCGGCAGCCAATCAACGCCCTGTTTACAGGACATAAATAGGAGAGGAACCCACAAGTGGTGGAATTGATGTTGTATGTTCTGTGATCGCAGAAGAAGTTGGCTGTGCCTTTGCCCTTGAACGTCTGAGATTCCGCTTCGTGTATGACCCTCGCCTGCCTGACTACCCTCCCACCTGCCTCGCCCTGATCTGTCTGAGAATTCGTCCTGGTGTGCTAGACCCTGCTTCTGGACTACGACGACTCTATTGGATCACGGACTTGGCACTGCTACTAACCATAACTTCTCACTCCCAGTTACAGTCGATAAAGAGTTTGTATTTCATTGAATTTTGGTGTGGACATTGAATTCATTATTTCTAATTTTTTATATTATTGTCTTGTGAACACTCTTATCCCCACTGAGTGTGTCACAATATATATATATTTTCTCTTCTTGCCATTTTGCCTTTTTGGCTACTTTTTTGCATACTGTCGCCTGTCGTGTCACAAGAATTTCATTGTTCAGAATGACCCTGTGTTGTGATGTGCATGTGACAATAAAGCACACTATAATATAGACATCAAGCTGAAATGACCCATAGTGGGTATTATTCTGTACACCCCAGGTTCTCAAGATGTGCATGGTCTCCAGGCTCTCCCAGTTCTCAAGATGTGCATGTATCGAGGCTCTCCAGGTTCTCAAGATGTGCATGGTCTCCAGGCTCTCCCAGGTTCTCAAGATGTGCATGGTCTCCAGGCTCTCCCAGGTTCTCAAGATGTGCATGGTCTCCAGGCTCTCCCAGGTTTTCAAGCTGTGCATGGTCTCCAGGCTCTCCCAGGTTTTGAAGCTGTGCATGGTCTCCAGGCTCTCCCAGGTTCTCAAGATGTGCATGGCCTCCAGGCTCTCCCAGGTTCTCAAGATGTGCATGGTCTCCAGGCTCTCCCAGGTTCCATTGGGGCCACATGTAACTTCTGTGAAAGCAGGGGACGTTTGACAAATGATGCCATGTTCTCCATGCTAGAGGACTCTCTCAGGTCCCTGAGTGGGTGTGGTTCCTTCAACTGACACACCCCCAGTGTTTCAGAGCAGTGACTACTGCTTATTTGTTCATGATTTTGAAAGCAAATTGTATTTTTCGTAGCTTCTTTTTTGTATCATTCAAATTTGGCTGGGTGGTTTATAACAGATGTATCTGTGGTGTGACAAGCTCCGAACACAGTTGTCATTGCTTTACACCGACTTTAAGAAAGAAGGGAATTGTCAGCAGATTTTCTCATCCTGTAATATACTGTATATACAATGGGCACATAGTAATTGATTGAGCATTCTAGGACTCAGTCATTCTAAGGGAGAAAGAGAATGCATGATGTAATATCTCAAACTCTGACTGGCCTTTGTGCCTGAACAAGCAGAAGCTGTTATTGCGGGCTTCCCACAGCGGCAATTAATCACTAGTGCAGGACAAGCATCCATGCTCCTGGTTTGCCTCTGGCTTGCATGTGTCGACACTATGCACACACAATGAGTTCCATCAGTTCAGCATGTGCAGCTACATTCACACTTTAACTATAATTACCTTTAAAGGCCATGGAGTAATATGAATGCTATTCTTATGTATGTCTCGACTATTTGTATTGTTACTAGGTGTTATGCCTATTTTCTGTATACTAAATCATTTATTATGTGAGTCATGTTAAAAAGCAAAAGATAATCCACCAAACAGATGTGCAATAAATATCACAATATGTATTGTGAAACTACGATTAGGGATTGCTTCCAATTTATGGGGCACAGATGTCTTACATGTGCCAACATCTGCCTTGATACATGGACCTGAAAATGGCTGATATTAATGACTATAACTATAAGCACTACCGGTGCTAATAACTATATTGGCACCGGCATATAGCAGCTTATGAATATTGGTGTCGGCCAGGATATGTTATACCCCCATCATTCATTAGCTTCCTTCTTAGACCGAGATGTTTATATCTTATCAAGGGGAACCATAAAAGCTATTATGCGCTATTATGCTACCATCATACAATTTGATCACCACTGTTTTATTTTGAGAGCCATCATCTCCTATCCTAGTTTTTTGTTTCACATGTCTTTGGAGGTTTTTGTCGTATTTAGTGTTTTGTCGCTCAATATTAAAAAAGTAAAAATCCTTAACTTCCCCTTTTCCCGATCTCTCAGCACTAAAGACCCATCAGAGACAAGCTATTTATTTTGAGCTATTTTGAAACCAGCCTGTCCGACTAACCACATTCTCAGGGATTTACTTGGACAGCAGGCAACCAACAATCTCTCTGTGCATCATTGCCAGCACCTCTGGTTGCTGTATCCTCTCTCAGTCTCTGGTAGCTGTATCCTCTCTCAGTCTCTGGTAGCTGTATCCTCTCTCAGTCTCTGGTAGCTGTATCCTCTCTCTGTCTCTGGTAGCTGTATCCTGTCTCTGTCTCTGGTAGCTGTATCCTCTCTCTGTCTCTGGTAGCTGTATCCTCTCTCTGTCTCTGGTAGCTGTATCCTCTCTCTGTCTCTGGTAGCTGTATCCTCTCTCAGTCTCTGGTAGCTGTATCCTCTCTCTGTCTCTGGTAGCTGTATCCTCTCTCTGTCTCTGGTAGCTGTATCCTCTCTCTGTCTCTGGTAGCTGTATCCTCTCTCAGTCTCTGGTAGCTGTATCCTCTCTCTGTCTCTGGTAGCTGTATCCTCTCTCTGTCTCTGGTAGCTGTATCCTCTCTCAGTCTCTGGTAGCTGTATCCTCTCTCTGTCTCTGGTACTGTATCCTCTCTCAGTCTCTGGTAGTAACTGATCTCTCAGTCTCTCGGTAGCTGTATCCTCTCTCCTGGTCTCTGGTAGCTGTATCCTCTCTCTGTCTCTGGGTAGTATGTATCCTCTCTCTCGTCTCTGGTAGCTGTATCCTCTCATCTGTCTCTGGTAGCTGTATCCTCTCTCTGTCTCTGGTAGATGGTATCCTCTCTCTGTCTCATGGTAGCTGTATCCTCTCTCAGTCTCTGGTAGCTGTATCCTCTCTCAGTCTCTGGTAGATGTTATCCTCTCTCTGTCTCTGGTAGCTGTATCCTCTCTGTCTCTTGGTAGCTGTATCTCTCTGCTGTCTCTGGTAGCTGTATCCTCTCTCTGTCTCTGGTAGCTGTATCCTCCTCTCTGGTCTCTGGTAGCTTCATCCTCTCTCCTGGTCCTCTGGTAGCTGTATCCCTCCTCTGTCTCTGGTTGCTGTATCCTCTCTCTGGTCTGGATGCTGTATCCCGTCCTCGTCTCTGGTACTGATGCTCCCCCTGTCTCTGGTAGCTGTATCCTCTCTCTGTCTCTGGTTGCTGTATCCTCTCTCTGGTAGATGTATCCTCTCTCTGTCTCTGGTAGCTGTATCCTCTCTCTGTCTCTGGTAGATGTATCCTCTCTCTGTGTTTGGTAGCTGTATCCTCTCTCTGTGTTTGGTAGCTGTCCACTCTCTCTGTCTCTGGTTGCTGCATCTGCTCTCTCTGTCTCTGATGCTCCTGTCCTAACATCCACCCTGCATCAACACTAGCGTAATCCACAATTTCATCATATTCACATGTGGAGAGAACCTGCGCGCGTGTGTGTGTGTATGTGGGATTCTGTGTGTGTGTACCCATCCATAAAAGCTCACAGGAAATGCTTTCTAAAATACAGCTTTAATTTCTAAATGACGACTGACATAAATCCACAGACTGAAAGGACATAATAGAAAGGGACACCGTTTATACAAAATTACCAATTATCCAGCTATTTCTTCCCTGATACACTGTTGTAACATCCTAAACACCCTTAAAGACATGGGCGTTTCACCAAACGTTCCTACATACTTCGGGTCGTTAGTGACCCATTACTTATCTAACACATATTGAGCTATAAATTGAAATAATACTGCATGTAAACATTTCAAAACACTTATTAATATAACACAACATATTTTGTGATATTTTATATTTTTCAATAACTTAAGACGTCAACATTTCAACAACTTAACATAACATTTACTCTGACATTCGTTCTTGTCATTTAACACTGCCTACACTGAATTATAAAAAAAAAAAAGCACAGTAATCACAAATCAGTCACTGTCTTGTGGTCATTGCAACATGGTTCTGCACATTGCGCGCAGCGGTCCACCATCTTGCGATCAAGC
This sequence comes from Coryphaenoides rupestris, assembly GCA_002895965.2. NCBI lineage: Eukaryota > Metazoa > Chordata > Actinopteri > Gadiformes > Macrouridae > Coryphaenoides > Coryphaenoides rupestris. Next base: position 64,466 of record PIJE02000010.1, on the reverse strand, counting down.
GTGGATGGGCAAATGTGATATCTTCTGTGCTTTCGGGGTCGTTCTTCGGCACATCAGAAACAGTTTCATACCGTATTTGTCTGGTTTGCTGGGTATATATTGCCGAAACCTGCAGCGTCCTCTGAATGGGATGAGCTGTTCATCGATGGTTACGTATTCACCGACCATGTAATTTTTCCTGCAATTTTCTTTTTTTTTTTTTTTTTTTAAATCTGTTTATTAGGTTTTGCAATTTTTCTCACATTAAACAAACAGTCATACATATGCATCCCCCCCTCCCTCCCTCCCTCCCTCCCTCCTGTCCCCTTAGCAGAGATAAACAGGAATTAGGAGATCTTCGAATACAAAATAGGTAATTGGCAGAGTGCAAAAACAAAAAAGACATGAAACAAAACTAAAATAAAATAAAAATACAATAACAAAGTATGTATGCAGAACATTCTATCTAACATTGTATGGCTTTAGTTATCCCCATCCTCTGAAGCAACTGTTAAGGTCTTTGCATAGTCTAGAAAAGGTGTCCATGTTTTCTCAAAGTTTCTCAGTGAACCTTTCAGGGAGAATCTAATCTTCTCTAGCTTGATGAAATGTAATATATCCTTGATCCATCTAGACTGGGTAGGTGGCAATATGTGTTTCCATTTAAGAAGTATGAGGCGTCTAGCTAAGAGAGAGGTAAAAGACATAATCCCATTAAGACGCAAGGGAGCATTGGTCCCAGGGGGAGCACCAAACAGGGCTGTAAGAGGATCAGGTGGAACGTCCACACCAGAAATATCCCCAAAGGTTTTAAAAATGTCTGTCCAGAAATCAGATAGGCGGGGACAAGTCCAGAACATGTGAATCAGGTCAGCAGGTGATTGTCCACAACGGTTACATGCATCACTTGTGCCAGGAAATATCCTTGCTAGTCTAGCATTAGTATAATGAATGCGATGTACAATCTTACATTGTATAAGACCATGTCTGGCACATATTGAGGAGGTGTGAACCAGCCCCAACGTCTCCCACGTCCCATCCGTCAGCTCCACCCCCAAATCCCGCTCCCAAGCGACCCTAAGACCATTAAGAGTTTCGGGCCTAATGGAATCTATTTCAGTGTGTATAATTGAAATTAGGCTCTTTACATTGGGGTTCAAAGAGAGAATGGAATCAATTTCTGAATGAATAGGGTGATTTGGAAATTCTGGATATTGCTTTTGTAAAAAATGTCTAATCTGGAAATAGTGAAATAGATGAGATCCAGGTAAATCAAATCTTTCAGATAAATCTGAAAATGACAAGAAAGTCCCTTTGCTGTACAGATCAACAGTTCTGATTCCCTTGTCAGACCAGGTTTGGAAGGTGAGATCAGTACATGATGGTTTAAACAAGTGATTATGACATATTGGGGAGTGGGAGGATGGTCTGTTAAGACCAAAGTGCCTCCTGAATTGCGTCCAAATCTTTAAAGTGTGTAACAGTAGGCATCGAGCTGATGACGGAGACAAGCGGTAAGCTTGAACACACTAAGGAATAAAGAGACTGCTGGGAAGAGGACATCTCCATTTGTGCCCAAAGGGGAGTGTTCTCCAGATTGGACCAATAGAGAAGCTTCTGAATATTGCATGCCCAATAGTAATTAAGAAAATTTGGAAGGGCCATCCCACCCCTCGACCTGGGCCGTTGGAGATACACTTTCTTAATGCGCCGTGGTTTGTTTCCCCATAGAAAGGAGGATATAGTCTGGTCAAATTTTGCGAAGAAGCTTTTCCTAATAAATACTGGGATATGTTGGAAGAGATATAAAAATTTGGGTAGGACAGTCATTTTGATAAGGTTAATACGGCCAGCCAGTGAAAGGGGCAGAGTGGACCAACGCTTAAAATCGTCTTTACATCGTTCTAGTAATGGGAGAAATTTTTCTTTGAAAATATGAGGGAATGATTTAGTAATGACGATGCCCAGGTATTTAAACCCAGTGTCCATCCGTTTAAAAGGAAAGAGTGAATGAGGCATTCTAGTGGCCATTGGGTTTATAGGGAAAAGTTCACTTTTCTGAAAGTTCAGCTTGTACCCTGAAAATCTACCAAACTGCTCCAGTATAGACATAATAATAGGAATGGAAGAGGTTGGATCAGATATATACAAAAGTAAGTCATCTGCATACAAGGACACTTTGTGGGTGACCCCACCTCTCGCAATACCCTCAAACCCTGCCTCACTGCGAAGCCAGATGGCTAAAGGTTCAATAGCAATCGCGAACAGCAATGGGGACAAAGGACAACCTTGTTTTGTGCCACGTTTGAGAGGAAAGAAAGGTGAATGTAGGTCATTAGTGATAACTGAAGCTACAGGGGCCGAATATAAAAGTTGAATCCATGAAATAAAATCTTTACTAAACCCCATCTTTCCCAGGACAAAAAAAAGGTATGTCCATTCTACCCTATCGAAGGCCTTTTCTGCATCCAACGAAAGGACAAATTCGGGGGATTCAGAGCTTGGTGCATGAATTATGTCAAGCAATCGCCTTGTGTTAAAGAAAGAATGTCTCCCCTGAATAAAGCCTGTTTGATCAGTCGATATCAGGTCTGGGACCACTCGTCGGAGACGGTTATAAAGGACTTTAGCTAAAATTTTCTGGTCAACGTTTAGAAGTGAGATTGGTCTCCTACTGCTACAAAGAAGCGGGTCCTTATCTTTCTTAAGCAACAGGGTTATAGAGGCTTGAGATAGTGTTCCTGGCAGCCGACCATTCAGAAATGATTCATTATACATGCTTTGTAATTCGGGGGATACAAGGTGAGAAAATGTTTTATAAAATTCCACAGTGTATCCGTCAGGCCCTGGGGACTTGCCATTTTGCATGACTTTTATGGCTTCTTGGATCTCAGGAAGTGAAATCGGTCCACCAAGGTTGCCGGAAAGCGTTTCATCAAGAGCTGGGTAGCAAATGTTTTCAAGAGGGTTGTCATGGTCCCAAATATCTGGAGGGCATTCGGAGGAGTAAAGATCGGAATAGAAGTTTAAAAAGGTTTTGTTTATATCTCTTGTATCTGTGAGAACATCACCAGTGGGTGATTTTATTTTAGTGATCAGCCTAGAAGCCGCAGCTGAGCGAGCTTGATAGGCGAGAAGTTTACTTGCTTTGTCCCCTGTCTCAAAAATACGTTGGATTTAAGCAGAAGTAATTCAGCCTTACTTGTTGATAACACATCAAACTCGGCCTGGAGGTGAAGGCGTCTATTATACAGAGCAGTAGCCCCAACAGGTTGGGGCTACTGCATATTGGTTGTCTAACTAAAATTTCCTCAGAGATCACAGACAATTTAATTGCTTCTAACTTTTTGGCGTGTGAGACATGAGATTGTTTGACCTCGTAAGTAAGCTTTGAATGCTTCCCATACAGTGGACTGGGAGACGTCAGGGGTTTTATTAATTTCAAAGAAAAATCCAATTTGAGAGGTAAGGAACTCCTTAAAATTATCATCGGACAGCATTTGGGAGTTAAAGCGCCACTGCCTTAAAGGAGCATAGCTTCTAGGTAGGTTGACCTCCATGGAGGTGGGGGCGTGGTCCGATATAACAATGCTGTGGTACTTGCAAGAATCAACCTTTGCTAAAAGTCTATCATCCACAAGAAAGAAATCTATCCGAGAATATGTACGGTGTACGTGGGAAAAGAATGAATATGCTTTGGTTGATGGGAAGTTGAACCTCCAGGGGTCAGACAAGCCCAGCTGCTCAGCATAGGAAGCCATAACCCTAGCAGAGCCAGAAAGGACAGCGTCTCTGGTAGATGACCTATCAAGAGTGGTGTCTTGGACCATATTAAAATCCCCCCCTATGATTAAGAAACTGTTGTCGAGACCTGGTAATGTAGAAAACAATTTGGTGATAAATTGACTGTCATCCCAATTAGGTGCGTATACGCAGCCAAGGACTACAGGAGTGTTTTGGATGAGACCTGACACAATAACATAGCGCCCGTTGGAGTCGGCAATAGAGCTGAGTAGTTCAAAAGCAATGTTTTTACGAATTAAAATGGCGGCACCCCTCGCTTTGACATTAAACTTTGAGTGGAATAAGTGCCCAACCCATCCCTTTTTGAGTCTCTGAACATCAGAGGCACACAGGTGCGTCTCCTGGAGAAAAGCTATGTCGGCCTTAAGATGTTGTAAATGGGTCATTATTTTTGTTTAATTTAGTAACCTTGTTTGAACCCTTGACATTCCAAGACACAAAGCGGATACCCTGAGTAATGCTTAAATCAGCCATTTGGGATGTAGGAGAAGTAATGTTCAGCATATTGCCATTGCAAACAAAGCCATATAGTCGTTACACACACAAGTGAAGAAAAAACGAAGGAAAATAAAAATGATAAATTCTCTGCCCCCAGTCCCGCCCGCCCCTAATGCCTTCCCAAACAAGGCACCTTGAACCCCAAACCCTGTCACAACAAACGACCGTGTAGGTGACACAATCGTTCTCTGTCATTAAACTAACAGATTAACTCCACTGAACTACTGACGAAAGTAGCTTAAATTAAACTTAAACCCTGGTAGCCACAATCAGTCCTATTCTCAGGAGAGAAAATTAGTCAAAGGCTACCACTGACTAAAATAAAAGCAGCCAGCTAAATTTGTAAGCAATACATATTGAAAACTAAGCATGAGAACCAAAACATGTAATGAGCTGGTACAAAATAATACAGCATGGGGCATACGAACATCAGAAGCGCCACAAAGTATGCTCTGCTATATAATACAATTACGTAAACATTGGCTATACTTGGGACAAAAGCAGTGGGTTAGCTTACCATCGCGCACTGTCAAACTAGGTTAATGTCTGTGTATTTCAACGTTCCGTTTAAAAAAAAAAAATAAAAAAAATAAGTCCAAGTAATATCCTTAAGTAGGTTACAATATCTGTTGTCCGGTCATTCAGTCGTAGGTTGGATAGTTTTCTGGAAGAAGAGAAGCGCCGCGTCGGGGTTTTCAAAAAGTATGGACAGTTCCCTGGAAGGTAAGCCGTAGCTGGCAGGATGGACCAGACCAAACTTAACGCCCGCTTGGTGGAGTTGTGCCTTCACATCCCTAAACTCCGCTCTGCTGTCGGGCCAGGATCGCTGCCAGAGTAGTCAGGGAATGATGTGGATCTTTCCTCCCTTTATAGGACAGTTGTCCACGTTCGGTGGGATGTGCGGAGAATCAGCCCTTCGTCTGGTAATTAGTGCAGCCGCACTAGCATGAGCTCGTCGGGGGTTTGCCCGGAGGCGGCTTGGCTGCGATGGGGTACGCATGCGCTCTGTCTACAACAGGCTAGTGTGTGAGCGAACGATACGTCGCCCAGGATTTCCTTCAGGCAAGGGTCCCATGAAGGCAGGTCGGTTAAGCCCCTCCTTCGCCCTCAGGCAAGGCCAATCACATGTATATTTTGTCGGCGGGAGCGATTTTCTTGGTCATCCACTGCAGCTATGAGTTTAACGTTATCAGCAGCCAGGGCAGCGCATTGAGCCTCGAGCTCCACCAGCCTATCCGTAACCTCATTCTGTGAGGTTTCCAGGGCATCGATTTTGCTTGTATGGACATTCACTGTTGTCTGTAGTGAAGCCATTGTAGAACGAAGTTCTTTGACGATCAGAGAGGATACAGCTACCAGAGACAGAGAGAGGATACAGCTACCAGAGACAGAGAGAGGATACAGCTACCAGAGACAGAGAGAGGATACAGCTACCAGAGACAGAGAGAGGATACAGCTACCAGAGACAGAGAGAGGATACAGCTACCAGAGACAGAGAGGATACAGCTACCAGAGACTGAGAGAGGATACAGCAACCAGAGGTGCTGGCAATGATGCACAGAGAGATTGTTGGTTGCCTTGCTGTCCAAGTAAATCCCTGAGAATGTGGTTAGTCGGACAGGCTGGTTTCAAAATAGCTCAAAATAAATAGCTTGTCTCTGATGGGTCTTTAGTGCTGAGAGATCGGGAAAAGGGGAAGTTAAGGATTTTTACTTTTTTAATATTGAGCGACAAAACACTAAATACGACAAAAACCTCCAAAGACATGTGAAACAAAAAACTAGGATAGGAGATGATGGCTCTCAAAATAAAACAGTGGTGATCAAATTGTATGATGGTAGCATAATAGCGCATAATAGCTTTTATGGTTCCCTTGATAAGATATAAACATCTCGGTCTAAGAAGGAAGCTAATGAATGATGGGGGTATAACATATCCTGGCCGACACCAATATTCATAAGCTGCTATATGCCGGTGCCAATATAGTTATTAGCACCGGTAGTGCTTATAGTTATAGTCATTAATATCAGCCATTTTCAGGTCCATGTATCAAGGCAGATGTTGGCACATGTAAGACATCTGTGCCCCATAAATTGGAGCAATCCCTAATCGTAGTTTCACAATACATATTGTGATATTTATTGCACATCTGTTTGGTGGATTATCTTTTGCTTTTTAACATGACTCACATAATAAATGATTTAGTATACAGAAAATAGGCATAACACCTAGTAACAATACAAATAGTCGAGACATACATAAGAATAGCATTCATATTACTCCATGGCCTTTAAAGGTAATTATAGTTAAAGTGTGAATGTAGCTGCACATGCTGAACTGATGGAACTCATTGTGTGTGCATAGTGTCGACACATGCAAGCCAGAGGCAAACCAGGAGCATGGATGCTTGTCCTGCACTAGTGATTAATTGCCGCTGTGGGAAGCCCGCAATAACAGCTTCTGCTTGTTCAGGCACAAAGGCCAGTCAGAGTTTGAGATATTACATCATGCATTCTCTTTCTCCCTTAGAATGACTGAGTCCTAGAATGCTCAATCAATTACTATGTGCCCATTGTATATACAGTATATTACTGGATGAGAAAATCTGCTGACAATTCCCTTCTTTCTTAAAGTCGGTGTAAAGCAATGACAACTGTGTTCGGAGCTTGTCACACCACAGATACATCTGTTATAAACCACCCAGCCAAATTTGAATGATACAAAAAAGAAGCTACGAAAAATACAATTTGCTTTCAAAATCATGAACAAATAAGCAGTAGTCACTGCTCTGAAACACTGGGGGTGTGTCAGTTGAAGGAACCACACCCACTCAGGGACCTGAGAGAGTCCTCTAGCATGGAGAACATGGCATCATTTGTCAAACGTCCCCTGCTTTCACAGAAGTTACATGTGGCCCAATGGAACCTGGGAGAGCCTGGAGACCATGCACATCTTGAGAACCTGGGAGAGCCTGGAGACCATGCACATCTTGAGAACCTGGGAGAGCCTGGAGACCATGCACATCTTGAGAACCTGGGAGAGCCTGGAGACCATGCACATCTTGAGAACCTGGGAGAGCCTGGAGACCATGCACATCTTGAGAACCTGGGAGAGCCTGGAGACCATGCACATCTTGAGAACCTGGGAGAGCCTCGATACCATGCACATCTTGAGAACCTGGGAGAGCCTGGAGACCATGCACATCTTGAGAACCTGGGGTGTACAGAATAATACCCACTATGGGTCATTTCAGCTTGATGTCTATATTATAGTGTGCTTTATTGTCACATGCACATCACAACACAGGGTCATTCTGAACAATGAAATTCTTGTGACACGACAGGCGACAGTATGCAAAAAAGTAGCCAAAAAAGGCAAAATGGCAAGAAGAGAAAAATATTATATATATTGTGACACACTCAGTGGGGATAAGAGTGTTCACAAGACAATAATATAAAAAATTAGAAAATAATGAATTCAATGTCCACACCAAAATTCAATGAAATACAAACTCTTTATCGACTGTAACTGGGAGTGAGAAGTTATGGTTAGTAGCAGTGCCAAGTCCGTGATCCAATAGAGTCGTCGTAGTCCAGAAGCAGGGTCTAGCACACCAGGACGAATTCTCAGACAGATCAGGGCGAGGCAGGTGGGAGGGTAGTCAGGCAGGCGAGGGTCATACACGAAGCAGAATCTCAGACGTTCAAGGGCAAAGGCACAGCCAACTTCTTCTGCGATCACAGAACATACAACATCAATTCCACCACTTGTGGGTTCCTCTCCTATTTATGTCCTGTAAACAGGGCGTTGATTGGCTGCCGCGGAGTTCCTCTAACAAGGCGCAGGTATTTCCACTGCGGATGATTGTGGGTCTAGACGGCTGTGTCTCAGGGGCTTCCTCTATGGGCCGAAGTGTGAATGCCGGGAAAGGCACATAATAATGATTCCTTACTTCCCCTCTTATGCTCCTCGGTGGCCGGCTGCCACAATACATATTGAAAATACATACAGACACACAGGCCGGTGGATAATTATTTTTTTCAATACGGGTGTCCACTGGACGGGAAAGCAGGGTTGTCATTGACATGAATACAGCATCCACGTGAGTTGATTTAGCAATTAGTAGTAGTTTGTAGCCTTGGTGAAATTAAATCTGTGCAGCGAAAGTAACATTGGATGCAGGCCCAGCAAGGGCATTAAGTCTCTCCCGCGATGATTGATCGAATGATTGAACACGAGTTTACTGCATCCTTTCGGATTTAAACGTGTCCGAGACGTAGGACGTGCACCTATTTACATCACTGTATTGAATGTGCGTGCCTGGATGCTCCGGTAATGTTTACCAGATGGCAGCAGGGTAAACAGTCCATGGCCTGGATGGCTGTAATCCTCAATGATTTTCTGTGATTTCCTAAGGCATCGTGTGGTAGATGCATTGCATGGCTGGGAGATGGCGGCTGATGATGCGCTCCACTGTCTTCACAACCCTCTGGAGGGCCTTGTGATCAACAGCAGAGCAGCTGCCCAACCAGGCATCATCTACCCAGCAAAACTGCACTTCTATACCCATCCTTTGTAATCTTAAAAGAATATCTTAAAAAAATATGTTCTCTGACTGTTTGCCTTGATGCCAAATCTCTGAGAGTTGCTACTGAGTCTGAGCAAATAACTGTTTTTAAACTTGCTCTATCCACTGAAGGACAAAAATGTTTGCAATGTGGTATATATTAATATTAAATTCAGAACCTGAGCTCCAGGAGGAACAATGTAGATTCCGTCCTGGCCGTGGAACAGTGGACCAGCTCTTTACCCTCGCAGGGTTGTTGTGGGGGGCATGGGAGTTTGCTCATCCAGTCTACATGTGCTTTGTGGACTTGGAGAAGGCCTATGACCGTGTCCCCCGGGGAATCCTGTGGGGGGTACTACGGGAGTATGGGGTACCGGGGCCATTGGTACGTGCCATAATGTCCCTGTACGAACAAAGTGCGAGCTGCGTCCGTATTCTCGGCACAAAGTCAAGCATGTTCTCAGTGGGTGTTGGACTCCGCCAAGGTTGTCCCTTGTCACCGGTTGTGTTCATGATCTTCATGGACAGAATCTCAAGGCGCAGCCGAGGTGAGGAGAGTGTCTGGTTTGGGGACCTCAGAATTGCATCGCTGCTCTTTGCAGATGATGTGGTTCTGTTGGCTACATCAGACCGTGACCTCCAGCATGCACTGGGGCGGTTTGCAGCCGAGTGTGAAGCGGTCGGGATGAGAGTCAGCACCTCCAAGTCTGAGGCCATGGTTCTCTGCCAGAAAACGGTGGAGTGTTCCCTCCGAGGTTGGGAGTGAGTTGCTGCCTCACGCGAAGGAGTTCAAGTATCTCGGGGTCTTGTTCACGAGTGAGGGCAAAATGGAGCGGAAGATGGACAGACGGATTGGTGCAGCATCTACAGTGATGCGGGCGCTGTACCGGTCCGTTGTGGTGAAGAGGGAGCTGAGCCGGAAGGCGAAGCTTTCGATTTACAGGTCCATCTAAGTTCCAACCCTCACCTATGTTCACGAGCTTTGGGTAGTGACCGAAAGAATGAGATCGCGGATACAAGCAGCCGAAATGAGTCTCCTCCGCAGGGTGGCTGGGCTCAGCCTTAGAGATAGGGTGAGGAGCTCAGACATCCGCTGCTCCTCCGCATCGAAAGGAGTCAGCTGAGGTGGTTCGGGCATCTGATTAGGATGCCCCCCGGGCACCTCCCTTTGGAGGTTTTCCGGGCACGTCCAACTGGGAGGAGACCCCGGGGCAGACCCAGAACCCGCTGGAGGGATTATATATCTCGTCTGGCCTGGGAACGCCTCGGGACCCCCCAGGAGGAACTAGAGAGTGTGGCCGGGGAGAAGGAAGCCTGGGGGGCCCTGCTTAGCCGGCTGCCACCGCGACCCGACCCCGGATAAGCGGACGAAAATGGATGGATGGATATACATATACAGTACCTATTCCCACATGTTCATCTTCTGGATTCTTTGAACCATCTGTATATATTGTCAAAAAATTATAGAACTCTCTTTGCATCTGATCTTTTACAATATGGTGAATGCTATGTTACTGACCAGTTCTTCTTTCCTTCTAGGAGCTGTACATTACAAATGGATCTGGGAAAATCCATGGAGGAACATTGCTTAAAACAAAAAATGGACTGTAACTTAACCATATTTTCTGCAATCTTACCTATATTCCAACCAAAACCTCTGACATTAACCTTAGTGTGCTCCCAGCACTCACTTACAACCTCAGTGGCAGGGTTTTCCTTTTAGTCGAACCCAATATGCTCCAGAGAGTTTCTCTCGTCGAAGATGCAGTGGCAACTCACCAGCTTCTACTAACACAGCAGAGTTGTTCTCATACCCCCAACACATATTCTTAAAGTTCTGAATCCTGTATTATCTTTGTAAACTTGTTTGACATGCTTTTCCATATACGATACATCCATAATCAATAGTGGATCTTATTAGTTCCTGGTATACTGTATATTTAATGATGATATTTTATCAGCCCCCCAATCATAACCACATTCATTCTTCATGAGTTTTAAATCTTTCATACATTTAGGTTCTACATGCTTTATATGAGAATTACACGTGTTTTTTTCATCCAACCATAACATTAATATTTAAAGGTTGTCTGTATAGAAATACATTCATGTTAATTGGAGCTTTCTTTCTTGTAAACAAATAACACGATTTAGCAACTGAAACCTTGAAACCCCCGTTATATGACCTCCTTTCTACAATCTGTGAAGCAATCTGAATGTTTTTTAATGACATGATTAACATTTCTTTCTCTTTTCCAGATTGCCCCATCATCTGCATATAATGAAGCACTTATATCTATTTACATTCCTAAATAAATCGTTTATCATAATGTTGAAAAGAATAGAGCTAATTACATTCCCTTGAGGAATTCCATTTTCTATTTTACTCCTGAGACACATCTGATCCAACTTTAACCCTGAAAGTATGATGTGATAAAAAAGTCTAATAGCCAGTTGTACATCTTTCCTCCAATACCAAGCAGACTCTTTTTAATTAATAGCCCTTCTTTCCACATAGTCATATGCCTTCTCGATATCTAAATATACAACTGACATTATCTCTTTCATTTGTAAAGTTTTTTCCACTTCATCATCAATCCCTTCTGCTCTAAAATGTAAACTAATCTCTTCACTGTCATCTTTTCTATTAATTTACATAAATGGGATGTTAAAGCTATAGGTCTATAGTTACCTGCATTAGCTGGATCCTTACCTGGTTTAGAAAAAGGAAGTATCAGAGCACTTTTCCACCAACTAGGGAGTTTTCCTTCTTTCCAGATCTCGTTGAACAAATCTATGATAACATTCACAATATTATCAGGTAAGTGTTTAAATATTGCATGGCACTATTTATCTTGTTCAGGAGCAGTATAGCCATGATTATCCAAGGCCGTTTTCAGCTCAGAAATTGTGAATTCTAAATCCAGACATGAATCCATTCTATCTTTGTTCCTGTTCACTTCAGTTTTCTCTTAATATCTCTCTTTTCCTCTGTCTATGCATGTCTTCAAGATGGTTCCCAAGATGGTGCACACTTGAAAACATTTTCCCAAGCAAATTTAACTTTTCCTCATTAGTTATCGCTAATTGTTCACCATCAACTAGAACAGGAATTTGAACAGATGATCTTTTCTCATTAATTTTCCTTAACATCCTCCATACCTCTTTTAATTGGATTTCTCCTCCTATGCTTGAGCAAAATTGCCTCCATGCATTTCTCTTTGATAATCAATAACATCTTGTTTTTTACTTTTGTAACTTTTTTTTTCTATCTTGTTTTAGAATTCTTGTTATTTAATTAGTACGATAAGTTATTTGTAGAGCCGAACAAGATGGCTCAGCGAGCCCTTTCTCTGTTCTTAGTCGCTATTTTTATAGGACATATACTTTGCCCGACGCCCGGCTCCATTGTGTACACCAGAGATCAGCTGCTGAACCGCCAACTGTGTGTTGGGGCCGGCAGGAGACCCGACATCCCCAGGGAGCTGAGGAGGAAATACCTCCTAGAGGGCCGGGAGGTACGTTCCCCATCGTCATGGGGAACGTACAATCTCTGGTGAACAAGATGTATGAGTTAACATCACTCACAAGGAGTGAGAGTGTGTTTCGGGAGGGCTCTGTTATGTGTTTCACGGAGACATGGCTGCATGACAATGTTCCGGACACTGGAGTGGACTTAGCCGGCTTTCAGCTGCTGCGAGCGGACAGGAGTTGCAACGAAAGCGGCAAGGAGAAAGGAGGGGGAGTCGCTGTTTACGTGAACAACCGATGGTGCAACCCTGGACACATTACAGTGAAGGAACGTGTGTGCAGCCCGGACATCGAACTGCTGGGAGTGAGTCTCCGTCCATACTACCTACCCAGAGAGTTCACCCAGGCCATTGTTATTGTTGTTTACATTCCTCCCGTGGCTAATGCGTCGCAGGCTGCTGACGTCATCAACTCCGTGACCGCGCGTCTACAGACTCTGCACCCAATCGCGTTCATATCAATATCGGGTGATTTTAACCATGTCACTCTGACATCAACCCTGCCCACATTCAAACAGTTTGTGGACTGAAAGACCAGGGAAAATAAAACACTGGAGCTGCTGTATGCCAACAGCTCCACAGCTCTCCCCCCTCTGGGCAGATCAGATCACAACCTGGTCTACCTGAGGCCCCTCTATAAACCTGCGGTCCAGAGGCAACCAGTGGTCACCAGAACTGTACGGGGGTGGCCTCAGAATGCGGAGGAGACTCTCCAGGGCTGTTTTGAGCTGATAGACTGGGATGTTCTCTGTGATGGACATGGGCAGGACATAGACGGACTCACAGGCTGCATAACAGACGATGTACATTTCTGTGTGATCCCGACTAAGACTGTGCACTGCTTCCCCAACAACAAACCCTGGGTGACCAAAGACATCAAGGCATCACTGAACAGGAAGAAAGCGGCCTTCAGGAGTGGAGACAAGGAGGAGATGAAGAAGGTGCAGAGAGAACTGAGGGAAAATATCACAGAGGGCAAGGAGAGCTACAGAACAAAGCTTGAGAGGAAGCTTCAACAGAAGAACCTCAGGGAGGTGTGGAGTGGCATGAGAACCATCACTGGCCATGGAGTAAAGACCATCCAGGGGAGGGAGGGAAACCTGTATGAGGCCAATGAGTTAAACCTGTTCTTCAACAGGTTTGGGTTTGACGATGTGGCTCCACTCCACCCTCCCCCCAGCTCCTCCTGTGACCCTCGTTTGCTTTCCCCCCTCTCCTCTCCTCTCTCCAGGGCCAATCACCTTCACGGATGTGAGATGTGAACTCGGCAGACTATGCCCAGGCAAGGCCGCGGGGCCGGACGGCCTCAGACCCAGGGTGCTCAAGGTGTGTGCGACTCAGCTGTGCGGCGTCTTCCGGCACATCTTCAACCTGAGCCTGAGCACAACGATCGTCCCTGTCCTGTGGAAAACATCATGCCTGGTTCCTGTCCCCAAGAAAAGACAAGCAAGCAGCCACAGTGACTACAGACCTGTGGCCTTGACCTCACATGTGATGAAGTCGCTGGAGAGGCTAGTCCTGAAGCACATCCGTGCACTAGTCGAACCATCACTGGACCCTCTGCAGTTCGCCTACCAGCCCCGTATTGGAGTGGAAGAAGCCATCATCCACCTGCTGCACAGGGCTTATTCTCACCTGGAGGAGCCAGGCAGCATTGTGAGAGTCACATTCTTCGACTTCTCAAGCGCTTTCAACACCATAAAGCCTGCCCTGCTTGGGACTAAGTGACTGGACATGCAGGTGGACGCTCCACTAGCTTAACGATATCGACCGTATCTCCCGTCCATCGTCATGGGGAACGTACGATCTCTGGTGAACAAGATGGACGAGTTAACATCACTCACAAGGAGCGAGAGTGTGTTTCGGGAGGGCTCTGTTATGTGCTTCACGGAGACTTGGCTGCATGACAATGTTCCGGACACTGTAGTGGACTTAGCCGGCTTTCAGCTGGTGCGGGCGGACAGGAGTTGCAACGAAAGCGGCAAGAAGAAAGGAGGGGGAGTCGCTGTTTACGTGAACAACCGATGGTGCAACCCTGGACACATTACAGTGAAGGAACGTGTGTGCAGCCCGGACATCGAACTGCTGGCAGTGAGTCTCCGTCCATATTACCTGCCCAGAGAGTTCACCCAGGCCATTGTTATTGTTGTTTACATTCCTCCCGTGGCTAATGCGTCGCAGGCTGCTGACGTCATCAACTCCGTGACCGCGCGTCTACAGACTCTGCACCCAAACGTTCATATCAATATCGGGTGATTTTAACCATGTCACTCTGACATCAACCCTGCCCACATTCAAACAGTTTGTGGACTGCAAGACCAGGGAAAATAAAACACTGGAGCTCTCCCCCCTCTGGGCAGATCAGATCACAACCTGGTCTACCTGAGGCCCCTCTATAAACCTGCGGTCCAGAGGCAACCAGTGGTCACCAGAACTGTACGGGGGTGGTCTCAGGATGCGGAGGAGACTCTCCAGGGCTGTTTTGAGCTGACAGACTGGGATGTTCTCTGTGATGGACATGGGCAGGACATAGACGGACTCACAGGCTGCATAACGGACGATGTACATTTCTGTGTGATCCCGACTAAGACTGTGCACTGCTTCCCCAACAACAAGACCCTGGGTGACTAAAGACATCAAGGCATCACTGAACAGGAAGAAAGCGGCCTTCAGGAGTGGAGACAAGGAGGAGATGAAGAAGGTGCAGAGAGAACTGAAGGGAAAATATCACAGAGGGCAAGGAGAGCTACAGAACAAAGCTTGAGAGGAAGCTTCAACAGAAGAACCTCAGGGAGGTGTGGAGTGGCATGAGAACCATTCACTGGCCATGGAGTTAAAGACCATCCAGGGGAGGGGAGGGAAACCTGTATGAGGCCAATGAGTTAACCTGTTCTTCAACAGGTTTGGGTTTGACGATGTGGCTCCACTCCACCCTCCCCCCAGCTCCTCCCTGTGACCCTCGTTTGCTTTTCCCCCCTCTCCTCTCCTCTCTCCAGGGCCCAATCACCTTCAACGGAATGTGAGATGTGAACTCGGCAGGACTATGCCCAGGCAAGGCCGCGGGGTCCGGACGGCCTCCAGACCCAGGGTGCTCAAGGTGTGTGCGACTCAGCTGTGCGGCGTCTTCCGGCACATCTTCAACCTGAGCCTGAGCACAACGATCGTCCCTGTCCTGTGGAAAACATCATGCCTGGTTCCTGTCCCCAAGAAAAGACAAGCAAGCAGCCACAGTGACTACAGACCTGTGGCCTTGAACCTCACATGTGATGAAGTCGCTGGAGAGGCTTAGTCCTTGAAGCACATCTGTGCACTAGTCGAACCATCACTGGACCCTCTGCAGTTCGCCTACCAGCCCCGTATTGGAGTGGAAGAAGCCATCATCCACCTGCTGCACAGGGCTTATTCTCACCTGGAGGAGCCAGGCAGCATTGTGAGAGTCACATTCTTCGACTTCTCAAGCGCTTTCAACACCATAAAGCCTGCCCTGCTTGGGACTAAGTGACTGGACATGCAGGTGGACGCTCCACTAGTGGCCTGGATTACTAACTACCTCACAGGTCGGCCACAGTATGTGAGGCTGCAGAGCAACATGTCGGACACTATAGTGAGCAGGGAAGGGAGACAGTCCTGTCTCCCTTCTTGTTCACACTCTACACCTCAGACTTCAGATACAGCTCACAGTCCTGCCACCTGCAGAAGTTTTCGGATGACTCTACCATTGTGGGCTGTATCAGAAAGGGGCAGGAGTCTGAGTGGACAGTTTCGTGAAAGGCAGCCGACGCTAACAGACTCAATAAGCTCATCAGGAAAGTGGGTTCTGTCCTGGGAGTGGAATTGGAGTCTTATAGCGCGTTCCGACGTGGTCTGGGGGAGGCCATGAAGGACACTCTGTCCGGGAGGGAGAGTTCCACCACCCTGAACCAGCTCATCTCCCAGTCCATCACCCTCGATGAGCGTCACCGGGAACGCCAGCGGGAGAGGGCGCACCAGCAGCAGATTTCCACCAGGCTGTCCTCCTCTCCATCGCCCAGTCTGGCCCGTCCCGTCCCAGTCGTCTCCAGACCCCAGAACCGCACCGTTGAGGAGCCCATGCAACTGGGACGGGCCCGTCTCACCCCCATTGAGTGTGAGCACCGGAGACGGCACGGCTTGTGCATGTACTGTGCCAGCTCTGCGCACACAGTCACCTCCTGTCCGGCTGCGCCTTCCGAAGCATACAACCCAGGGACGCCAAAGGGAGGAGACTCGCCCGCACTGGGATATCGGGTGAGTCGACTAATTAATCCGCTTTCCCTGACTAACGCCGCCAGGTTCCCGACCTATCCACTATCGCTCCAGAATACCACGATTTAGGAGAGGCTTTTAGTAAGGAGCACGCCCGCTCTCTCCCTCCACACCGGCCTTACAACTGTGCCATCGAGCTCCATCCTGACGCTCCCCTCCCGGCCAGTCGTCTATATAATCTTTCAATGCCGGAGAAGGCTTTCATGGCTGTCAACGGAACCGCCCCTACGTACCTCCAAACATTTGTCTGACCCTACGCCCCAGCCCGGGCACTCCGCTCGGCAACTTCTGCCAAACGACTGGTACCACCTTCACTAAAAACAGCCAAACATCGCTCTTCCAAGTCCCAACTCTTCACGGTTCTGGCTCCGCAGTGGTGGAATGAGCTCCCGGCTCATGTCAGGACGGCCGAGTCGCTCGCCAGCTTCCGCAAGAGACTCAAGACCCACCTGTTCAGAGTTCACCTGGACTCTACATAAAACCCCCCCAGCACTAACCTGCGTGTTTACATGTCTTAACACCTATTAATGGAACTTAGCATTGTTGTTCGTTCTCAGATGTTGTAGCATGCTTAGAATTGCACGCCTGCCCAGCTACTCATGCAGGCAACTGGCAATTATGAACTCGTTCTATTCGTCTTCGTAAATATGGAATGCCTTCGGAAACAGCTCTATTTCTTTATCTTTCAGGTGACAGTGATATATTGCTTGCCTTCTCCTTCAACAAATGTACTCTTTGTAAGTCGCTTTGGATAAAAGCGTCTGCCAAATGCCCTAAATGTAAATGTAAAAGAAGGCGGCGATGGACAGCTACCTGCAGGAATGCTTGGCCGAGGGTCTCATCCGACCATCCCAATCCCCGGTGGCAGCGGGGTTCTTCTTTGTGAAGAAGAAGGATGGGGACCTGAGGCCATGCATAGACTACAGGTTGCTGAACAACATAACCATCAAGAACAAATATCCTCTCCCCCTCATGAGTTCCAACTTTGAACCCCTCATAGGGGCGACCATTTTCACAAAGTTGGACCTCCGGAGCACATACCACCTTGTGCGCATCCGAGAGGGGGATGAGTGGAAGACCGCCTTCAAGACCCCCCGGGGGCATTACGAGTATCTCGTGATGCCTTTCGGCCTCACCAACGCCCCCGCTGTCTTTCAGGCGTTGATGAATGACGTGCTCAGGGACATGTTGGATGTATTTGTAGTTCTTTACCTTGACGACATCCTGGTGTTCTCCAGGAGCGCTGAGGAGCACGTCCAGCACATCCGCATGGTCATCCAGCGTCTCTTGGAGAACCGCTTGTTTCTCAAGGTAGAGAAATGCATCTTCCACTCCCCATCCGTGGAGTTCCTGGGGCTCATTGTGGAGGGAGGACTGACCCGACCAGACCCCCGCAAGATCAGGACAGTGGTCGAGTGGCCCCAGCCCTCGACCCGTAAACAGCTACTATGGGATATATTTTCCAGTACATTATTAAGAATATCTTGCCAATATGCTGTGTGTGAATTAAGTGTGGAGAAATACAGAGAACACACATCCACCTATGTTTACATTGAAGGATTCTTGCTCCCAATATGTTTCAAAGCTCTTTGCGTCTAACATGCATGTGATGACGAAGTATACAAGGCAGAAGCGCAGACTGAATGTCCAAAGATGGACATGAGCCAAACTAAACAGTGCTATCTTGTGCTGGGTACGGGAGAGAGAGAATATACGTATGGTACTCTATCGCGGTATCCTTATAGGGTTTGGAATGTTAGATGTAAACATGTGTACATTGGGTTTAAAAGACACAGCCGAGTAGGGTGCGGGAGTCTTCTCTGCAGATTTTACTCAGTATTTGTGTTACTATTGGCTGTAACAAATAAAGTCTTTAACTTTTTAACTTTCCTGATCTCCCTCTTACGAATGTCAGAGTATTGGTAAATCCACGACACTACAAAGCTTCCTCGGATTTGCTAAGTTCTACCGGCAAGTAGCTGCCCCCCTTACTCACCTCACCGCCACGCTGCATCCCTACCTCTGGACGCCAGCGGCCAGCACCGCCTTCGCTGCGTTCAAGGAGCGTTTTACCACCGCCCCGGTTCTCCTCCACCCACACCCCTCCCGGCAGTTCGTAGTAGAGGTGGATCCTTAGGACACCGGCATCGGCGCAGTACTCTCCCAGCGGTCAGCGGAGGACCAGAAGCTGCATCCCTGCGCCTTTTTCTCCCGCCGGTTCTCCCCGGCCGAGGAGAATTATGACATCGGCAACCGGGAGCTGCTGGCGGTGGTGGCGGCCTTTGAGGAATGGCGCCACTGGTTGGAGGGGTCGGAGCACACCACTCTGGTGTGAATCTGACGTTCATCCGCGCGGCCAGACGCCACAATTCCCGCCAGGCACGGTGGGCTGAGTTCCTGGGGAGGTTTGGTTTCACTCTCACTTTCCGACCTGGGTCTCGCAACACGAAGGTGGACCCCTATCCCGCCTCCATGCGCCTGAGAGGACCCCCCAGGAGCCTGAGTCCATCCTCCCTGCCTCATGCATCGTAGGGGTGGTCGTCATGGACATAGAGGGGTTGGTCAGACGGGCTCAACGTACCCAACCCGGCCCAGGCAACGGTCCTCCTCGCTGGCTGTTTGTGCCGGACTCGGTCCGGTCCCGGGTGCTCCAGTGGGGTCATGCGAGCAGGGTGGCGTGTCATCCAGGAGTCCACTGCACCCTCTCCTTCCTGGCCCGGCGGTTCTGGTGGCCGTCCCTGGCCTCACATCAACCCCCAGCTGGTCTCCTGCGCCCTCTCCCTGTTCCCAGCCATCCATGGTCACACATCGCCTTGGATTTTGTGACCGGTCTTCCTCCCTCCCGAGGGAACACCGTCATCCTCACAGTGGTGGACCGGTGCTCCAAGGCGGTGCATCTGGTGGCGCTTCCAAAACTTCCTTCCTCGACGGAGATGGTTGAGCTCCTCACTCAGCACGTATACCGTCTCCACGGGCTCCCAAGCAATATAGTTTCGGACTGTGGACCGCAGTTTACCTCCCAGGTCTGGCGGGCCTTCTGCAAGGGGATCGGCGCTACCGTCAGCCTCTCCTCGGGGTACCATCCGCAGACGAACAGTCAGGCCGAGCGCGCCAACCAGAGCCTGGAGTCCGCTCTGCGCTGCGTCTCGGCTCTCCACCCCAACTCCTGGAGCGGGGACCTGCCCTGGGTTGAGTACTCCCTCAACGCCTTGACCTGCGCTGCCACTGGCAGGTCTCCGTTCGAGGCCTCCGCTGTTCTCTATCCAGAAGTCGGAGGTCTCCGTCCCCTCGGTCCAGGACCACCTCCAATGGTGTCGCCGGGTCTGGACGGAGGTCCGCACCGCCCTGCTCCGCGCCAACGAGCGTTCATGCCGTGGGGCGAATCAGGCTTCGCTCCTCCCTGCGGGTCCACCCAGTGTTCCATGTCTCCAGGGTCAAACCAGTCTCCTCAAGCCCTCTCATGCCCGCTGCCCCGGCCCCTCCACCCCCTCAGCTGGTCGACGGCCATCCCCAGTGGACGGTGTGGCGGCTACTGAAGGTGCGCCATCGGGGTCGGGGTTTCCAGTACCTGGCGGACTGGGAGGGGTATGGCCCGGAGGAATGTAGTTGGATCTCCCGTCAACTCATTATGGACCCGTCTCTCCTCCGGGACTTCTACCTTCTGACATTCCCTGCATGTCGGCGTGGCGATGACGCTGCCACAAGCGCGACTCTCCACACCTGCTCACCATCCCCAGTCACCACACCTGCCCCTGATCTGCAATCACCGCCCACCCTGCAAGAACCTGGCCTGCACTCCACTCAGGGCCAGATCTTTCCCTAGACTACTGGTGGTAACGTATATACCGTATCACACATTGTAGTATTATTCTCTCCAACTAAACGTCTCGCAGTTGTTGTGCCAAGCCCTATTTTTGTCTTTTGTCTCACCCAGGATCTCTATCACTCACCCCCCTTCTCCTTCTCAT
The DNA here is from genome assembly GCA_002895965.2 of Coryphaenoides rupestris. Classification (NCBI taxonomy): domain Eukaryota; kingdom Metazoa; phylum Chordata; class Actinopteri; order Gadiformes; family Macrouridae; genus Coryphaenoides; species Coryphaenoides rupestris. The sequence continues at coordinate 43,836 of PIJE02000010.1, read as the reverse complement.
CCCTCCAGCATCCCGGACCCCTCTGCTGAGTCGAGCCAACACGCAGAGCCCTCCCTCCGGATCCCATTATTTTTGTGCCATCCTTTGTGGCAATTCCCTTTGTTGTAATTAAACCGCCCTTTGGGCTTGAACCCCAACCTACGCCTCCTCCATTTGCTGTGTGCCTGGGTCTTACCTCCACGCCCCCCTAACAGTCAACTTTATCCACAAGTCCCCTCCGTTTACTTTACACCTATGTAAAGATGATTCTTGCACAGTATTTGCTCTCCTTACTGTGGGAGATTATCTTTCTTCATGCGGCTCTCCTTTTGTTTTACTGTTATTTTCTTGTTTACTCCTTCAACATTTACCTTCTTCAATGCTTCAGCATATGGAACCTGATTCATAATTGTGAATCTTTGTACTTCTCTCGCTTACTTTTGCACAACACACCTTCAAAAGTGGCACTATGTTCTCCTCCACAGTTACAGCATTTCACTCTATTCTCTATCTATCCACTCTATTTCACTATCTAGTGGATATTGCTAGTGGAACACCTGAAATGACACCCCTCATTTTGGCAACTGCACCTGGAATTATGGGAGAATTTGATCATAAAACATAGTCGCCATCTTGTCGCCGGCGAACGGCTGGGTTGACTGAGAGAGACAGATGGTCATGTGTATTGGACAAGCAGGAGACGGAAGGGTGGGGGTCAAATGGAAAGGGGGAGAAGTCCTGGACGGTGGATCTTCAGGAGGCCAGAGAACAAAGGCAAGAAAAAACACCTCCAACAAAATAGCTGAATTGATTAAGAAAGGACAAATGGTCATATGCAAATAGGAGACAGTATGTCTCCGGGAAAATCTCAGACAGTATGGCGCCGAGAATCAACACACAACCTGAATGGCCAATGAAACAGCTACACCTCCAGCCAATCGGAGATAAGGGACATCCCTGGCTATCATGTGACGTAGCAATTCTCAGATAGAATAATTGCATCTCGAACAAGTGCGATTTCTAAATTAAAGCAAACACAATACTTATATAAGTTAGGAGTCATTTACAATAGGCTCCTCTCCAGCAGAGCGAACCCTCAACAGACTTTCACGTGACTGTTTTTGGGGCGCTATATTCACAACAGGAGATTCCAGAGGCTGACACCGGGGAGACATTAAACCCCCACCCATGTTCTTCCAAACATCTTCCTTCAGTCACATCAAAGAGATTTTCTCTATTGATAAGACAACAGTTCCCCTGAGACAGGACGGAGACTCTTGTGTTGATAAGAATTTAGTTCCTGAGTCCTCAAGTGACACTACGTATTTTAGTGGCGGATCACAGCAGGGGTATGCAGATGTGTCACCATTTCTAGTTTTATTTCAGAATATGTTGGTTAAGATTCTTCATGTTCCTCATGTGTCGTGTTAATAACTTTACTTATGTCTTAACTTTGAATTTCCAGTTCATTCAGCAGATGTCTTAATTTTGAATTTCTCTGTTCATCATTTCTATGTTCATTTTCAGTGTATGTTGGTTTAATATTCTTCATGTTTCTTATTAAATTAGTTTTAACAGTCTTATTTACTATCATTAATGCCTTATTCCAGTTCTTTAAGTTGTTTGCTTATCAGCATACGTATATTGTAGTTCATTCATCATTTCTATTTTTATTTCAATATGGTATATATGTGATAGTTTATATTGTGGGGTTTGGTTTGCAAACAGTCTATTCATCATTTCCTGTATTCCTGTATGCTGGTTACATCATTTCTGTTTTCATTTTAGTCTATGGTGGTTCAATCTTTATAATAATACTTTAGTTTATGTGCTGTATAAAGAAATACTAATATGGATTTTACTACAATTAGTTTTATTAATTAGACACACACACACACACACACACACACACACATACATACATACTGTGGCACACTCCCTATATTGTGGCACACTCCCTATATTGTGGCGTGTGTCCACCCGACTGAATCTAATAATTCCCAGTTCCACACCAGACTACAAGGCAAAAGGGGTTCATTTAACATACAGGGGACGGGAAAGTGCAGGGTTAAGAATCGTACCAAGTCCGTTATTCCAATAGAGTAGTCGTGGTCCGTTAGCAGGGGTCGGTACACGGAGACGGGTCCTCAGGGAGAGCGGGGTTCGGCGATGGGTCGGGTTCTCAGGCGGTCCAGGGGTTCAGCACACAACAGGGTTCTCAGACAATCCAAAGTTTAGGGCACACAGCCACTTCGGTCTTTCTTCAACTCAGTCGTTCGCTGCACTCTTCCTCTTCCTCTCCCACATCCGCTACTTCCTTCTCCCCCACTTCCAACGCTCCCACTTCCAACGCCACCACTTCCAACGCCACCACTTCCAACGCCACCACTTCCAGCTCTCCTTCTTTCTCTCTCTCCTCGACTGTCTACACCACCCAGGTCCTCTCCCATTTATTGCCCACAGCCAGGCCCCTGATTGGCCGCCACCGAGTTCCCCCAACGAGGCGCAGCCACCTTCAATAAGGCTGATCGCCTCTCTCCACTTCCTGGTCTCCTTGGCTCCCTCTGGGGGCCGAATGGGGAACTGTGGTTCCCCCGACTATGGTCCACACTGCCTGGTCGGCCCCTCAGTGGCCGTCTGCCACAATACATACATACATATATACATACACAAACACATACATACACATACACACACACACACACACACACACACACACACACCTCTACGTGGGAGAGGGCATGGAGGGAAGGAGAACTGCTAAATTGGTTACATGGCCGAAGGGGGACGTTCGACTTAACAGTGTGTGCGGAGATGGAGACGCTGATAAAGAACCACAAACCCATAAGGACAGGGAAGAAAGCAGTGGAGAAAGAACAGAGAGAGAGGCTAGTGCTAGGAATGGAAAGAAGGAATAGAATGGAGACAGCGTGGGGGTGAAGCTGGAGGATGTGAAAGGGAACTCACGGAGAGGGGAATGTAAGGATAGCGGGCAAGGGAGAGGGCCACCCTTGGATTGTTATAGACAATGGAAGGGGGCTCTTGAGTGGGAACGAGAGAGTTATAGTAGGGCAGAGAAAAAGGCGACCAGGAAGGTGGCACGGAAGGTGTGGGTCAGGAGAGTGAGCACACGATAGGGAAGGGAGAGAGAGACAGTTTGAAGGGATAGTTAATAGCGTTAGGAGAACGTTAGGGTTTCAGAAGTTAAGAGGGGTGAAGCTGGAGGGGAAGATGATGGTGGTAAATAGTTTGGTGATGAGCAAGTTAGTGTATGCTATGAATGGGTTGGATGTGCCAGGTAGAGGGATGAAGGATGTGGGGAGAATGGTGAGTGAGTTTTTGTGGGGTGGGTAGGGAGTTAGAACAGCGAGAAAGGTGATGGAAAATGAGTACAGGATTTGACGGGATTAGTTGCCCGGCTGCCGAACATAAACGAAGGGGAAGCTAAATGGATTGGGTCGTTTGAGGAGCAGACGATAGGTGGAGTGGTGACAATATAAGAGCTGGGGGCCCTGTTGGCAGGCACCAGAGAAGGAGGCAGAGATGTTCACAGAGGTGTCCAGAGGTGAATCCAGCCGGAAGGATTCCCCACGGGTACCAAGGAACGCCTCATGACTGTGTGGCAAACTCTTTAACGTATAGAAAGGAAGGCCTAATTTAATGTCAGTTCACATAGACGGTGCCAAGGAGGAATTGTTTGGAGATGGATCATGTTTAAAAAATCACCGGGAAGTCATGCAGGGTTTGTAGTAGTGAGGTGAAATGCAAACAAAACATTCTCTACCATTCAAAGTTCACATGATACCGGAACCAGCGCCTTGATGAAAACGACATCATCAGGATGCAAATGAATGCTGGGGTGTATGAACAGGACATGTGGCTCAAGAGGGGTGCAGTGCGTACGTCCACAGGACTATGGAGGGCCAATGATGGGTTAATATGGCACCTACGGCATGGTTAAGGCTGCTCATTCTAATGCGCATGGGTTTGATCACTGCGCAAGGGGGGAAGTAATAAGCAGGATCAGAAAACAAGGATTTTGGTGACCATTTTTGCAAGCTACAGTAGACAATCAATTGAACGAGTGCGATGTGTGTGCGACACATAATGTCCGAAAAAAAATCATAACCCCGTTGGGACACATTCCAACACCAGAAGGCCCATTTAGGCATTTGGTTCTAGATTATGTGGACATGATCAAAAAGGTAAATGGGAAAATATACATGTTTGTGGTCATTGACAGGTTCAGCAGATGGGTAGAAGCGGTTCCATCGAAAGACCAAAGTGCAGGTCATCAAAGTACTGTCATCAAATTTTTAACGAGAGAAGCTATGCCAAGGTTTGGAATCCCAACTGAAATCAGTTCGGATAATGGGTCAGCATTCATTCAAAAAACATTTAAACAGGTGGTGCAACAGCTATGCATCGAACAGAGGCTGGGATGTGTATATCATCCCCAATCACAAGGTATGGTGGAACGGGTAAATGGGACACTCAAAGCAAAAATTAACAAAATGTGTGCATGTACTAAATTGAATCGGATTGATGCATTGCCCTTGGCACTAATGAGTTATCGCATGCAAACTAACAGAATAACACATCTAACGCCCCATGAAATGCTCACAGGATGTCCTATGCCTTCACCAGTCATTCGGGGACCTTATAAGGGACCACCGCTTGAACAATTAGAAATGGAAATAAAGGCGTATATTGAACAACTGACTGCGATACATAAGTTTCTGTTCCAGAGGGAGAAAAGCAGAATTCCAGAGCCAGAAGGAGACCCACCAAGGGGGGTGGAGGCCGGTGACCTGGTATACCTAAGAGTGTTCAGGAGACGGTGGAATGAGCCTAGACGGGAAGGACCAGACAAAGTCATCAGAGCAAAGCCTCCCCCTCGCACTATAAGCGAGGGGGGTGCTCCTTCTGAGCATTCAGTCGTGGACGTGGTGAAGCAGGGAGATCTCCAAGGCGCTTAGAGGATTGTGATCGGGCCAACCAGGGTGGCCCCTCCCGTGGGAGTAGAACATATGTGTAAGATTTAACCGTACCTAACAGTACAATCATTATTTTACTTCGATGTTGAACCCTTTAAGTTTATACTGTTCATTTTTGTAATTAATTTCATAATATTTTTAATAGTTTTTATATACTATTCCATATTATCAATCCTTTATTTTTAGTGTTAAAAATTGGTTGGTTTCCACAACAGAATGTGTAACTTGACATTTTTCTCCACTGATCGTTTTCTTGTTCGAAATCAATCTCTGTTGTTCTTCATCCAAATAGCAAATATTAGTAATATTCTGCTTTTCAAGTACTTTGCAAACATTACTTTTCCAATCTCCTTCTTCTTTCAATTCCATGATAACTTTCCATTCATTATTTTGATCTGTGCTATTTCTTAGCACAACATGAGGCCTACTGCTTTAGGCACTATGTATACCCTTTTGACAGTGACATCAGGCTCCTCACTTGATCCACTGGATCTTTCAAAGTCAGCCTTTTCCCTCCTTTTCTGGTAGTGGACCTGTTTCCAGTCCATTCCACTATAATCCCAATCTTCATCTAAATTCTCTGCCATGATTTCTACATTCACGACACAGTTGTTGCAAATCCGCCAAACCTTTCAAATCACTTATCCTTCCTCAACCGGTTCACGTCGTGGAAATCGTTAACCAAAACAATGATCAACTACCACGTTTCAAAGTCAAATAAACAAACAAACAAAAGGAGTCCATAATACACTAGAAAAACCTGTGTGGTTGAAAACTGTCTCGCTTCCACACTTACTAGATCGCCCTCTTCATTCACAAATCACTTTGTCATATAACGTCTTGCATCCGATTGCATGGGGGACATTAACGGTCAATCAGAGGAACATAGCCTACTACTTCAAATAAATACATAATGGCCAAATTCCTAACTCAAAAAGGGGGAGGTTTTTCCATCATAAATATCTAGAAATAATCAATTTAAATCCATATACATAACGTAAGTGCACATTGCATTGCCTGCCTGCGTCTGGGAGACTGTCGCTTACTTTGGTTGATGCCGAGCAGTATTTACGTCAATGTTAGTGCAGTAATTAACCACAGTTAAACCGTAATGGTTTTTATGATCATTAACCGTCTGGAATTTTACCCGGTTTATCATGAAACAAATAACGTTACATCCTGACACACCATAAAATGTGGTGGAGAACATCATCAACCAATGACACAACAATGTTGACAACACTGTGTCAACAGCAAGACACAATAACAGCTGGCTGTGAATTATGTAGGCTACAGTAAAAGCTATTAATTACTGACATCCAGCCAGGTAGATTGTATGCTTATACAAATCAACTATTTAGCGCTGGGTAGTGCGATTAGTAAATCCCGTAACCCCCCCCCCCCCCCTAATTCTTTTCTCTTCGGATCTACACTGATCTCATACATGGCCTCTCTCTAATTAACAGAAATCCTTCGTGGTAATGGAGAACTTTAATCCTTGAATTTTGATAAAAATCGTTTTGGATAAGACCATATCAAGTTGTTCCTTGCCATAATCGAAACCAAAGCTTCTTGAAATAGGGCCCCTGTGTCCTAGTTGGTCAAAGGAGCCCAAGCAAAGCCACTTCAGTGGTGTTTAGTTAGGGTCTCTTGCTACACCACCGCCACACTTAAGCAGATCGCTGACGTCATGACTTAATAACTTAATGTTAGCAGTGACCACCTGCTCTGCCTACCAAACATCTGCATTGAACTGATTTCTTCACAACATCCACCTGTGTCTTGGTTATTGGAGGAACCCAGAAAAGGTGGCATGTAGCAGGGGGCTCTTGCTAAAAAATGTTTTACTAGTCTTATTTACTTATTTACTAATAGAGACCTAGTAGTACAGCACACTCTGCAAAGTAGCAGGACTAGTAATATTTCAGCCTGGCTGGTTGAAATTTTGATCAACTAGCTTGGATGTCTTTGGTGCGAAAAAACCTTACGATCTACCCCTGTGCATGGTTAACATGATCATGTTTTGGATTTATTGTGTGTTGAACAAAGTTTACTTTCTGTCCTTCAAAATACAGCAAACACTCTCAGCCAACTGCCAAGTACCCTGTGCCCATTGATCCAGGACCAACCAGATCAATTTCTTATGGGTATTGATCGTCAGATGATTTAATTCAATGAAAAACTACTACGATCACAGCAAATGGCACAGAGGTAAAAGCTGCACCCTTGAACTACCCCCTTGGCAGACGGCACAGAGTGGCAGCTGACCTCCTCAACTGTGTCTTAGCTCCTCTGTGATAAGAACACGGAACACTCACCACTATTTCGCTTTGGACGAAAGCGTCTGCCAAATGCCCGAAATGTAACTGTAAAGGTCTAACTACTATATAAACACGGTACCTTACAGTCCCCATGGCTTTTCACGTCAGAATGTCCTTGATTCCGGGACGGAGTTAGCATGCATATGCTGACGCTGGCGAAGACACATCACCCCATGGCCTTCAGTGTGGGCACAGATGTAATGGAGGCTGCGGTTGTTGCTGTGTGATGCGAAAAGCGTGTGTTGTATCGGCAGCTGGAGGGAGGCTGCAGTGCTGGCAGGCAAACCACATTCTGGTCATCGCTATCTTATCCTCTGTGGTGAACAGAGGCTAATGGGAGCTAGCATGAGGGTGCACGTTATAAGGAGGCGAAAGGAGAGAAAACATTAATTGGAGCCATGACAATGGGTGACCTTTACCATCATCATCGGTTTTGGAGTGGGTAAGTTTGAGGGTGGAGGAATTTGTTTCCATTAATGTAAGTTGTACCCTCTGGTAAGGTTGTGCGATGAGTTAAAGTATCTATTTATAATATCTATTCATATTTCTACCGAGAGCAGAACCAAAAACATCTGAGCTTATCGATACTATGGTCTATTGTCATGAATTTTCACCATCAATCATTCAATTATCTACTCATCAGCCAAATCACCTCCACCTGCCCCGGTATCAATTCCCTAACCTATATAGGCTCCTCCTCTCCACATGCACTCTGCCAGATTGTATCGTCGATCTATTCATTCAAGACTCTCCAGCAAATACTGATCGATACCTGTTGCCGACTCTGCTGTTCCCGACCTTCCTGCCTCGCCTGACTCCCAAAGAACACCTAAGCCTTCTATCCCCGACCAAGATTTCTGTCTGCCTCATTCCTGTGGCTATTTGGCGTATCTCTGATTCGACCTTGATTCCTGGCTTCCTGATCATCCGCCTGTCCTGACTATCTGTCTGCCTTCTACTTCCTGGTACCTCCGCCCAGCTGATTACCCACCCATCTCTGGACCTGCTATCACCACCACGATGTCTTCCGTCACTTCCCTGCTGGTACCGGCTGCCCCCATATGAGGGATCGTGTGTGTTCTACCCCCCCCAGCCACACTCACTCCTGTGTCCCCACTCCAGTGTCACCTGTGTCCCTGCTCCAGTGTCACCTGTGTCCCGCTTCAACATTACCTGTTATGTCATTCTACCCTGTACCGTACCCGAACTTTGAGTAAAACTTCATTTCCAACCGTCTCCTGTGTTGTGCTGCATTTGGGTCCTAAACACACCCATTTGTCTATAATTATTTTGTCCTGGGACCCATTTAATACAGGGTTTCAGAGTTGAATGTTGTTGTGTGGATGGACAGCACAGTGGTATGATTGGTAGGTTGATGGTGGGACTGAGTAGATGTGGTGGATGGGGGTTTGCGAGATTTGGGAGAGTGGTTTTGGATCTCCTGATAACCCGATTATCCAAGTACTCCACAATGGTAAGGGTGAAATGTCGTGAAAAATATATCATAGACAAATGCAAATTAGAAACGTTAGAAATTAGTTGGTGAGACAAAATGTGCAAAAGATGGCATCTATCTAGTAATAGGAATGAATAGGAATTCTGTTTTATATTGTATCTATTTATATTTCTACCGAGAGCAGAACCCAAAACGTCTGAGCTTATTGATACTACGGTATATAATCATTTAGTCCTGGGGCACATTTAATACAGGGTTTCGGGCAGTTTTTTGAATGACTGGGATAACTTTAAAAAGTTTGTGTGTTTAATTTTGATTGTTGAGAGTCAGACTCGCCAACATCTTGTTGGCAATTGGTTGGTGTAGAGTTGGGCATGGACAGTAATGAGCCTAATTGGCTGAGGCACGAATACCTGTGTGAGCGAAGGTCTAGACCGATGTCATTCATCAACTAAGCTGTCAGCTGATTTTGGTTGACAGTGAGACCTGCCTGAACTAACGGTATGCTCGATTTTGAAGAAACAGGGAAAAGTGTATACTCACAGAAGGAGCTAGCAATCTCCTAGCCTCCTAGATTTCAGCTAACTCAGACATAGGCTAACTCAGAGGAATCCAGGGCTGGGATGAATAAAAGGACTACCCATCTGAAACCTTTCCCATCTCCCGTGAAATATAATGGGGGGGGGGGGGGGGGGGGGGGGTGGAAAGAAAACATTTATAACATATTGGAATAGGCCTGCCTTTCACAAATTTTGCACCATGTACAATCCAGCTTCGGTTTATTTGCACTGCACTGCTGCAGAATGCAGCAGTGCAGTGTTCTCTGTCGGGATTTGAAGATATGACCAACGTTTTGACTGTAGCTGAAGTTAAACCTTAAAAAAAAGTGCTGAGTGTGCTTCTGGTCCCGGGATAGAAAATGTCAAATTTTCAGGAAGAATATGAATCCCTACATTGTAGCCTTCTTCACACAGTCCTCAACTTACTAAAAGTAGCTGATTATTTTGCCAACCCTGTCATTTTTCTCCTCTATTTGTGCTTACACATCCGTTATCTACTGCCATTTCCTGTCTCCCATGCATACTGCTAGAGTATCATATTGCTACTGATCATGTCACTACCAGGCTCACTAATGTGGTGTGTGTGTGTGTGTCTGTATTATGAAGGAAACAGGGTTACTGAAATACACTGGGCCCACATGTACATGTGCGCGCGCACACACACACACACACACACACACACACACACACACACACACACACACACACACACACACACACACACACACACACACACACACATACACACACACACACACACAGAGACATTAATTAATAACATAACATACACCAGGTCACAATAATGGTGTGGAATGGAATAATGGACAGAGAGAGAGAGAGAGAGAGAGAGAGAGAGAGATTCAGAGACATACAGAATCAAAGTATGAGGATTATATCTTGAATTCTAAATAAGAGAGCGTCTCAAGTTCTCTGTGTATATTTGAATAAAGACACAATCAGCACTTTGGACAGCAGCCGTTGATCAATAAGACAAGTCTTGTGTTGCACTGTGGCGCTCCCTCACCCTCACCCTCAGTGTGCTGCTGCGTCTCATTGTTTGTAAGCCTTGGGGAGAAACACACGAGCAAAACTGTCACACACACACACAAACGCACACATGCACACACACTGACACTGATTCACATCACTACTTGGCAAGGCCTCAGCTCACTTACTGCTAATTTTTTTATGAGTTGTTTCCCCCTACCCACTACTCTTCCTCAATGCGGTGCCACCTTCAGCCTGAGCTGGTGCTGTGTGATGGGGTGTCCATGGCATCCACCCCTGCAGCGCACATACATTAAGGCAGAGCAGTAAATCTCTACTTTCTGTCAACAGCCTTTCATCTGGAACTTGTAGCCCGTCCAACTTCCCCCACAACAAAGCAACTGTATAGATTTAGGTTAGGAGAGAGATGTTTCATAATTATTAAGACTATTATGCATCAACTTGTGTCTTGTAAAAGTTAACTTGTTTTTATTATTAATTTTTGTTGATTGATATTTGAATGAATGTGCAATGATTTGTACAAATGCATAGATGAATCCATGAATGAAGAGAGATTTTTCCTATGCCCACACACACTAGTTGCAATAATATAAATAAAAAACTGTTGAATCTGCATTTGTAAATGAAATGACACACATGACCTAGTTTTGAGATAATATATTTGACTCTTTTGGGTATTGAGACAAATGTCACAGTGTTTCAGATGTGCAAACTACCGATGTAACTACGATGGATGTGTCTGCTGAGGTTTCTTCTTGTTGTGAAGTGGAGCAACTCAACTCTGCGCTTATGGAATTTATGTAATATTCCTTAACTATTTGCTGGAGTAGAAAACTGACAGTTTGATTATACAGGAGTCTGTGGATGGGGTAGTGACCGCAATAGTCTCACTGTAGGGGCTAACCCACGGCCTATATCTTTACAATATCTAATGTGTATTAAAGGGCTTCTATTATACCTTCTATTATACCACCAGGTGTGAGTGAGAGTGGCCATTGCAAGCTGTTTAAGAATCTCTGACTGATGACATCACAATTGATGATGTCAAGTGTATGCTGCAGCTTAACAATCAAACTCACACCTGGTGGTATAATATGAGCCCTTTAACAAAATAAATATAATTAAAATAAATTAATATTTTGGGGCGATTCACTCTCAAAATACAACTTTTTGCTAGTGCCTTCTTCGTTTCCCTTGAAATAGGGTCCTCAACATTAATACCAGGAAGAAAAAAAGTCACATTCACAGACTCCTATTTAAAGACTTATTGCAACTAATGCATTTGAACATTGGAAATATTGTTTAGCTATATGTGCAAAATGTAAAACTTATGAAGAAAACTTATGAATATTTATTCATTCATTCATAGAAGATTTTGGACATTCAAAAATGTCAATTTATAAGACACAAGTTAACATTTAGAAGACAAGTTAACTTTTACAAGACACAAGTTGACTCCTATTTGTATTAATAATTCCATTTAAATGTAGGGCATTTGGCTGATGCTTTTGTCCAAAGTGACTTACAATAAGTACATTTGTCGAAAGAGCAAAACTGTAATCTTCTGAGTACTGGCAGGTAGAACCCAAAAGCACAATTAGGAGATCGACAAGTTCCAACATATTTCCAATTTAACTTTGTTAAAAACAGTCAATGTCCAAAAACCAGGAGATCAATCAAGCAGGCGAACAATACGTCAAGGGACAGGCAGGGAATCCAAAATCCAGAAACGGACAGAACAGGAAAGTCAGGCAGATACACAAACTAGGAATGTGGGTTAGCTTGGCGAAATACACAAGACAATCTGGCAGGGAATAAAGGGAAGTGAGCCGGTATATATACATGGGGAACTAGTGAGGGAATTATCTACAGCTAAGGAGACGAGTGGGGAAAACCAGGTGACGGGAATGAGGTGATTGCATGGCAGAAGGGAGTGGCTGGATTCTGAAATTACAGGAGTTAGACACCAGATAAACATAAACAAACTAAGAGACTGGTATTAGTGACAGAAAGAAAAATACATTGCTGATGGTGGAGTACGATTTGTTTATTAGACAAATCTAACTCTATATTGAGTGGGTTTAGGAGCAGTAAAGATTGAATCTTGAAGGGGACATGTGTATGTGTGTGTGCATGTGATTCAAACATCCTGCCAATTGACCCTTTTCACAGATTCTCACTGGCAGGGTAAAGTTACTTCCTGTCCCTGTACTTAGTTGTGTTTTATTTATGTATGTGGCGGCATGTTCAATGTACTGTATATTTAGGCCTTCTTGACTAGTTGTGTCTATACTGTTGCACTGCCAAACCTAAATCAAACAAACCCATAATTAATGTTATGAGCTACACCTGTGTTTTTTCTTGTGAAAAGGGTCTATTGGTCCTGACTCTTTTTTTTTACGATGACAACACACTGATACTTAGTAAGCTGGGAATATCCCCGAAGGTTAATAAGACCTGGCATTCCATTGCAATAACAATACAATGCTGCAGTACAAGTTAGATGTCTCATGAGACATACTGGTAATACGCTGGCTCATACAAAATAATTTATTTTAAAGCATCTACCTAGGACCCTCTACTCTGCACCGCAACCCATCCAATTTGCAATAACCAATGCTGTCTACCTACACAGACTTTGATGAGGGGGAAATGGCTGTCTTTCCCTGGAACACTTGACCAGATCCGCACTTCACTTCTGTCCACGCCATGTCACCCTTCCTATAAAGCTCCATGTTACTTCATGTCTTCACAAGGTCCTGCACTACCACAGCACTCTTGTATCCCGCTCCCTGTGTCTAACCACCACTTTGTCACTTTCTCCCTCCCCTTGAAGTCCTCCACCTCTACCCCCCCTACTGCTCACACCTTCACCACCTGCCGTAAGCTGAAATCTCTCCTCAACTGTTTTCTCCTTATTACAACCTCTCCACTGATGAAGCCTCCTGCACTCTGCTATCCTCACTCTCCTACTCCTTTGACTCTCTCTGTCCACTCACCTACAGACCAGTGTGATCCTCTCCTCCCCCTGTTTGGTTGTCCGAATCTCTGCCAGCTTGTAGAACAGAGCTACGGGCAGCTGAGAGAAAATGGAGGAAATCAGACTCTGCTGATGATCTTTCTCCCTACCGCCACTTCCTCTCAGACTTCACCTTTACTTTGTCAGCAGCCAAATCTGCCTTCTACCTGAAGATCAACTCTTCCACCTCCAACCCGAGGAAATGTTTTTAACATGTTCTCGTCCTTCTTCAAACCTCCCTCCCATTCCCCTCCTTCATCCCTGATTTTGTAACCTATTTCACTCGGAAGGACATCACCCCCTCTTTTACTCCTGTCGCTATCCTCCTTCACCTGCCCTCTTGATCCAATCCCCTCCTCCCTCCTCCAAGTCATCCTGAGCAACATCCTGTCTCATCAACTCCTCCCTCACTTCAGGTCTTATTCCAACTGCCTTCAAGACAGCTAGAATCATGACTCTCCTTAAGAAACTACCCTTTCACACCGCTGACATCCTGAGCTACAGACAGTTATCCTTTCTAAATCCCTGTGTAGCAGAGTCTCCTGCCACAATGCCACATAATGTGACTTCTTTGGACTCCTGTAAGGACACAAGCAGGGAGTGGTGTTGAAAAGTCTGGTTTATTGTAAAGATTGAAGACATGACGTGAGCAGAGACATGACATGGACAGAGCAGATGGTATGCTTGCTAGCATGCTAGCGTTCCCTGAGTGTGTGTGCTGGTGGCTGACTTATCCTGTGGTGTACTGTGGTGTATCCCCACCCAGCGCAGACTCCAGCTGGGCCAGGTGAGACTAATTAAGCCAGCCAACACACACATTTGTTTCTGACCTACAAGGCTGTCAATGGAAATGCCCCCGCCTACCCCAAAGCATGAGTCAGACCCCATGGCCCAGCTCCAGCGCTCTGCTTAACTGCCTCCCCTGGCCAAGAGCAAGCAAATATCGGATGTCAGGACAGCAAAGTCGCTCCCACAAGAGACTCAGGACTCACCTGTTCAGAGTTTACCTGGACTTTACACTTTTATCACTCAAGATTCAAGATTCAAGATATGCAGTGAAATGAAATAGTGGTGTTTCCGCAGCAAAAAGAGCAGCTTATTTAGGAATGCGAAATGTAACCAAATAATCATATAAACATAAAACCAGCAAGGCATATAAACAAGTAGGCATGTAAACAACAAGGCAAAATAAAATAATAAAAAAGTAGTAGTAGAACTATGCGAGTGCAGGTACTGTGTACTAACTGTGTGTGTGTGTGTGTGTGTGTGTGTGTGTGTGTGTGTGTGTGTGTGTGTGTGTGTGTGTGTGTGTGTGTGTGTGTGTGTGTGTGTGTGTGAGTGTGCATTGGAAGGGCAGTGGAGGGGCCCTGGTGAGGTCAGAGTTCACCAGTCCTTATGGCCTGCGGAAAGAAACTTCGTCATCTTTTCTAGCAGCGTGACTGCGGAGGCGCTTGCCTGACAGCAGCAGTTGGAACATTTTTTTGTTGTGGTGGTGAGCATCCTTCATGATCCAGCAGGCTCTTTTTAAACACCTCCTGAAGTACAGGTCCTACAGGGTGCGGAGTGTAGTGCCAATTGCATTCAGATGAACGTAATACCCTTACTTTTTCTTTTCTTTACTTTAAAATTGTATTTGAAAGGGACCATGTGCAATTAAAAACATAAATGTAACCATAATGCATTGCACCAGAGTTGGCCTTAGTCTAATTTGCATCTGCAGTCCCTGGGTACAAATAAATAAATACAACACAGATAAAAACATGAAACATCACTCAACAAGTAAGACATGTAACATACAGCAATATATCACACATGAAGTACCCCTCACAGGCACACATATACACACACACACACACACACACTACATGATCAGAGGGTGTGGCAGCACACAACACTACACCCACACACATACACACCTTGTCAGCCCCATGGGGAGATGAAAGTGACTGAAATAAAAAATAATGATCACTAATAATGGTCACTAACAAGTTAGTGGGTGCATTGTTGTGAGAGTTTTAAGTGTTTTTTCATATTAGCTTTAAAGCCACCAAGCAAATCACAGTTTTTTATGTTGTCTGGAATAGTGTTCCATTGTGTGACAGCTTTAACAGAGAAGGCTGCCTGTCCAAATGCTGAATAGCGAAAGGGTACAGTGCAGCTATGTACAGAAGCTATTCTAGTGGACCTTACAGAGCCACGGTAACAGACAAACTCGCGCAAACAGGTGGGAGCCAAGCCTTTTAGGATTTTGTAAACTGTACATCAATTTGAAAATATTCTGAAATTTTCAAAAGTTAGTAGATTGTGCTTGTGTAGTATGTCACAGTGGTGGTACCTAAATGGCTTTTTGTCAAAGATTTTCAGGGCCTGTTTGTACAGGGATTCTAAAGGCCTAATTGTTGTTTGACTAGCCTGCCCCCAGCAGGTGATACAGTATGAGATATGTGAGAAAATTAGAGCATGCAGAAATATCTTAGCAGCCTCTGTAGATAGAGAGGATCTAATCTGTCTAAAGTTTGCCAAGTTGTATTTAATAGTTTTGGTCATCTTCTTGATGTGTTTCTTAAAGCTCAGATTTGAATCGAGTAGCACACCAAGATATTTGAATTCAGTGACAGTCTCAATCTGTTCACCTCTAATGCAGATGTTTACATCTGGGATGTTCAGCTTGGTTTTGGAAAAGAACATGCCTTTTGTTTTGCCTACATTCAAGGTAAGACAGGATTGGTCTAGCCACTCAGCCACTCCAACCAGGGCATTGGTTAGTTTAGTTGCAGCTTGCTGAGCTGATTTTGCATGTGTGTACAGGACAGTGTCATCAGCGTACAGTTGTACCTCTACGTCATGACAATACTGTGGCAGGTCGTTAATGTAGAGACTAAAAAGTAGTGGGCCTAACACAGATCCTTGAGGTACACCCATTGTGCACCTCAAGTAGCTGGAGCCCGCATCTTTGATTTTCACACACTGCCTTCTATTGGATAGGTATGATGATATCCATGCAAGTGTGTTGGACGAAAGGTTGAAGTTGGAGAGTTTAGATATCAGAACATTATGGTTAACTGTGTCGAAGGCTTTACTTAAGTCTAGGAACACAGCTCCAACAACTCCACCTTTGTCAAGACCAGATCTGATTTGCTCTGTTAGGTGTAGGATGGCTGTTTCTGTAGTGATGTTTTCTGAATCCAAACTGGGCTGAATTTAGACCAGGGTTGCAGCTGTTAATGTGGTCTGTAAGTTGGTTTATGACCACTTTCTCTGCAACCTTGGAGATTACTGGTAGTTACTGACCACATGGCGGTCACCAGATTTGAAGATGGGAGTTACAATGGCATGTTTCCAGTCTGTAGGAAAGAAACTGTGAGTAATGGAGAGGTTTACTAAATGGGCAATAGGGGGGATTAGAGTAGCTGAATGTTTTTTGATAAACACTGTGTCCTGACGGGAAGCATCTTTGCTTTTTGAGTTTCTTAGGGAGCAAATCACTTTTTTTACTTCCTCTTCAGTGACTGTGATTAGGTCATAACCCTGTCCCACAACATTCAGGTTAATACATTGTTCCCTAGGTTTAAAATTATTTCCTAATTCCTGAACAGAATCGATAAAAAAGGAATTCAAAATGGAGGTAATTTTTGCATCGTCATCTATAGTCTTGCCCTGAACTATGAGCTGGATATGCCCAGTGTGAGCTCTCCCTATTATCCCTCTGCAGAGCCCTCCTGTCCTGAGAGGAGCAGTTGCCGAACCAGGCAGTGATGCTTCCTGACAGGATGCTCTCCACCGCATCAGCTTAGAAGGTCTGAAGGATCCTCCGGGGTAAACGTTAACCCTGCCACACTGTTTTGCAGCCAGAGCAGGTGGAAAAAACTTGTCAGCGCTCCCTGTGTGTGTGGTGAAGGCTGGTTAATTCTTGGTACATTGATTGGTCAATGTACCACAGGTGTGCAGCCTCAACCACAGACTAATCAACCATACTCAGGCCAGATGAGGTTGCTTAAACCAGCCACCATGTCACAAGCCACAAGGACCATAATATTTTTACTGGTGGATAAAAAAAAAATAATCTAGTTAATCACAATAATAATATGTGATTAATCATGATTAATAAGAAGTTTAAATACAAGTATTTACTTTTATTTTGTATTTTGGGGGAGATGATAAAGGTGTAATAAAGAAATGCTTCACAAACTGTTAAGAGAAAGAGGGTTTTTTACTTTATTATAGCATTTCATGACATGACTCCAGTCAACTCTTCTTTGAACCAGTTGCTCAGGCAGACTAGCTTGTTGAATATTTTCAGATGACAGAGCTGACCTCTTCTTCTGCACAATGTGGCCTGACAGAGAAAAGTTTCTCACATGGCTCTGTTGAAGCAGGTGTAGCTCAGTACCTTTGTGCAATATGGGCCAGCTTAGCATGGGCACCTTTGTGTGCCGACCACCACTGTAGTGGACATGCCTCTATGCTGACACTGAGCTCTGCCCTATACCTGTCTAGAGTTTTGTCTGTAGACAGTGCCTCATCATCAGACTCTGACTCCATCAGTAGGAGGGCCATCTTCTTCTTTGGTGGCTCAGATTCCATTTCCTCTGTGGAGGGCTGTGGTGCAGCTTCCCTGTCCTTAAGCATCTCAGTCACCACACCTCTTCCCTCTCTGCTCTGGGCAGCCACCCGAGGTCCTTGAATCTGGGATCTAGAGCTGTTGCTACCTTAAGCCATGACATGTTTGTGTTGTCCTTTTGTCTGTTTAGGTCCTCTGTGAATGCAGCCTTGAAGTGCACTACATAGTCAGGGTCAACATCTGAGGCCTCCATTGTACACAAGAGGTGGCCGAGTGCAGGCAGCACCACAGAGCAGGACACATATTTGTCACCACCGAGGAGCTCAGTGACGTACCTACAAACACAGAAAACCAGCGGAATTAATGACGACACTTTTCATTCATTTAGGGGACAGCTGCGTTTGCCATGTAATCACACAAAAAACAGGTATAAATCCGCGCTGGAAATACAGGAGGAAGTTTGGCTCAAACAATTTTTTTTCCAGATTAATCGCATTTTTGCATTTAGAGCCTTTGGCAGGTGTTTTTGTCCAAAGCAATTTACAAGAAGTACATGTGTCGAAAGAGAGACAGCAATATATCACAACAACATGCAAGTAAGTGCTAGGTTTCGGGGAGGGATGGGATTGGGTTAGGTAAAGGGAGGAAGCTATGCAGAGTCCATTTGAACTCTCTTGCGGAAGCTGGTGAGTGACTCTGCTGTCCTGATATCAGCCAGGAGCTCAATCCACAACTGCAGTGCCAAAACAGAAGAGTTGAGACTTGGCAGAGCAATGTTTGCCTGCTCTTAACATATATGGCTAAAGGCATAATGGCTACAGAAATCAGAAGACGCATGGTCCTCTTAGATCTGTTTATGTTTGTTTGGCCTTGTTACAGCTTTGTTAGGACGTGATGGACTATTTCCCTTCCTTACACTACACACAGAGAGAGAGAGAGAGAGAGAGAGAGAGAGAGTGAGAGAGAGAGAGAGAGAGACTTTCAGTATGGTATGTTATGGTATATTTGTACTTTAGTATAGATACTTTATAAGACAGCTTGCCTCTGTGTTTTGCCTCCACACTCACCAGGATGATGGTGATTGATACAAAGTGATACATGATGCTTTAACGTGCTGTCCATAGTCAGTAAAACACATAAACATGGCCATGACACCTCTAATGAAAGTAATTTACACTAAAACTGAAACACAACCTCAATAGTGAAATTTTCCTGTTACAACCAACAAATGCAATTTACCTTAATTGTGGAGTATATGTATGTACTTTACATACTAACTTTTCCTCATGTCCATGGTATCTACTATGCTATCACAAGAGATCACAACAACTGATGTTCACAACTTCGCAACAGCGAATGTTACCATAGCAAAAGCAACTTTGTGACTTGGGGAAAATAATACAAGGCCAAACAGATATGGATGCCAAAGCAGTTATAAAACACTGCACTGCACCCTCATTTCAGAATCAGAATCAGAATCAGAATGAGCTTTAATGGCCCAGGAAAGTGCTATTGCGAAATTGGTGGATAACATTGAACATTAAAGAGAGTAATTGTATAGAAATAGAAACATTTAAAAAAGCAATAAAAAGTTGCAATTTAACGAAAAGAAAAGATACGTAGAAACGTAATAGTGTCCATGGGGGGTGGGAGTCAGTGGGCTTAAATGTTAATATAATGTGTAGTATAGTGTTCATAGGGAATCGGTGGGGTCCCGGTCCTTGTTAATGAGGCCAGTTGCCGTGGGGAAGAAGCTGTTCTTGTGGTGTGAGCTTGGCCCCGACGGACCGTAACCTCCTGCCGTAAGGGAGGGACTCAAATAGTTTATGTCCAGGGTCACGTCAGGGTCCTGGAGAGATGGCATATTGCAGCCAATCATCTTCTCAGCATAGCCAATGAAACGTTGCGGTCTGCCCTTTTCCTTGGCAGTGGCAGCAGTGTACCAGATGGTGATGGAAGAGGTGAGGATGGACTCAATGATGGCGGTGTAGAAGTATACCACCATTGTCTTTGGCATGTTGCACTACTTTAGCCGCCACAGGCACTCTGCTCTGCCTTTTTGTTGATGGAGCTGATGTTCAGCTCCTACTTGAGATCCTGGGTGATGGTGGTGCCCAGGAAATGAAAGGACTTCACAGTGTCAACTGGGGAGTCACACAAGGTGATGGGGAGGGTGGGGCTGGGTTCTTCCGATCGTCTACTACCATCTCCACTGTCTTGAGAGTGTTGAGCTCCAAGTTGTTCTGACCGCACCAGGTCACCAGATGGTCAATTTCCCACCTGTAGGTGGACTCATCCCCACCAGAGATGAGCCCAATGAGAGTGGTGTCATCCGCAAACCTCAGGAGCTTTACAGACTGATGACTGGAGGTGCAGGTGTTTGTGTACAGGGAGAAGAGTAGAGGGGAAATGACACAGCCTTGAGGGGAACAGGTGCTGATGGTCCGGGAGTCAGAGACATATTTCCATGTTTATTATGCCAATGGGCAATTTTTCTGTTGTTGATTAAAAAACCTATTTGGCATCACCCCAACTACCGTCTCTCCTTCCCACAGAAGTGGCATTGTGGCAAGAGAACTCTACAGTGTCATTCAGTGCATTACCAACATCTAAGTACATACAAAATGCTTGTACCATGTTAAGTACTATTAATAATTCCAAGACATACAAACACGCAAGTTAGTGCTAGGGTTAGGAGAGGGAAGGCGGGGGGTGTTTATACAGGTGAACTCTGAACAGGTGGGTCTTGAGTGTCTTGCGGAAGCTGGCCAGTGACTCTGCCGTCCTGACGTCAGCCGGGAGCTCATTCCACCACTGCAATGCCAGAACAGAGAATAGTTTGGACTTGGCACAGCGATGTTTGCCACATCTGTCTACAGACCTGTTTTCTCTGTAGGCAATCTTCAGGGGCCCCAGAGGTCAGAGCGACGGATCTGTAATCATTAAGTCCTGTGATTCTTGGCTTTTTGCGGACGGGGATGATGGTGGAGGTTTTAAAGCAGGCTGGTACAGTACATGGCATGGCTCCACCAATGAGGTGTTGAAGATGCCTGTGAACACCGGAGACAGCCAATTAGCACAGTACTTCAGGGTGGACGGAGAGACAGAGTCTGGCTGCTTTGTAGGGGTTCTGTCTCTTTTACAGCCTCCCTCTCCTGTATGGAAAGTGTTGTCGTTGTGGGGGTGAGTGGCTGTGAAGAGGCCCCTGCTGTGTTGGGGGTGGGGGGGTTGGAGCTGGTGGGCAGGGCCATGGGGGATGGTGTCAGCACTGTCCCATTGTCTTTCAAATCCACAGTCGTTGATAGAGTGGGGGGGGTTTTGGTTTGTAGTTGGTTATCTGTTCGAACCCTTTCCAGACAGATGCTGAGTTGTTATCTGAGAGGTGTCATTGGAGTTTCTCAGAGTCCTTTAGCCCCCCTTACAGACTTGCTGAACCTGTATTTTAAACCTGTCCCTGTCTCACTCCTGAGAGCCTGCTCCTTTTCCAACCTTAGCTGTCCGAGTCTTGCTGTGAACCACGGTTTGTCATTGTTGTAACTCATTCTGGTGCGTGATGGTACACAGCAGTCCTCACAGAAGCTAATGTATGAAGTCACAGCCTCTGTGTTCTCATCCAGACTGCTGATAGCAGTGCTGAAAACATCCCAGTCTGTTTATATTTATAACCAAGCCTTATATGCTCGAGTAGATTTTAACTTCACCATAGGAATTAGTATTTATTGTACATTTGGCGCCGATAGGCTGTGTATCTTATGGCGTCTTTTCTCTTATTTTTTCTATTTTACTAAAATAAA
Source organism: Coryphaenoides rupestris (assembly GCA_002895965.2). NCBI lineage: Eukaryota > Metazoa > Chordata > Actinopteri > Gadiformes > Macrouridae > Coryphaenoides > Coryphaenoides rupestris. Next base: position 22,141 of record PIJE02000010.1, on the reverse strand, counting down.
ATCTAATTGAATTTTACAGTGCACTGTGTGAATTAAACAGACCAGCTGAATAAATAGAACCGTACAAACCAAGCTGTGATGTTTTCTCCAGTATGGACCCAATTGCAGAGACACAGGAGGAGGTAGATGAGATGAGTTTAAATGCAGATTCACTGCCACACTGGACAGGGTTAAACGCCACTCCACAATGGATAAGAAGCCAACCAATACCCTTTTATCTAAAGCAACTACTGGAGTTGGTGGAGGCATGAGGCCGTTCTCAGATAGATGGTGTGTGGACTACAGTTTAACAAGTTACATAGTACCGGAAATCTATTCCAGTATTCAGACATTGCTTGAGTCAATGGCGTAGACTGGCCAGGGATGGATGTGACACTTACAATAAGCACATACATACGCACGCAAACACACTTGGTAGGTACGGAAATGCCCATAAACTTACAGCACCACATAACGTAAACAAAGAGCCAGTCCAATGAACCCCCAGCTGCCTCTCTAGTTTGGTTTCCATGGACACCACTCAAGGTGGATGTCATGGACCCTTAGCTCAGTGTCAGTGTGTATGTGCATGTGTGTGTGTGTATGTGTGTGTGTGTGTGTGTGTGTGTTTGTGTGTGTGCATGTGTAATTGCCAGGAATTGCTTGCATACATGCATTGATTAGATCTCTACAATTCTGATTGGCCCTCTTAGTGAGCCTTCCTCTCACTCCATCTCTCCATCTCTCTCTTCATCTCCCTGTTCTGCAGCATCTCTCGCCCTCTCCTGGGGAAGAGATGCTGCATCTGCAGAAAGTTACACCAATCTACAACACAGGACAGACAGACAGACAGCTTGACTTTTGGCCTGAAAGACAGACAGATAGGCATATGGAGAAATGCTACCACGACTGCTAAATGGCTAGACAGACTGACAGACAAGACTATACCATGCAGACCACCAGACAGACAGTGAGAGATGACTAATGTGACTGTATGACTGACTCGCTGAATGACTAATGACTGACTGACTCACTGACTCACTGGCTGACTGACTCACTGACTGACTGTAGGACTAACAGGGTGCAGGCAGCCAAATCGTTAATTTTGGCCCTAACGCCTCACCTGTCAATTGGTGTTAAGCCTGAATTAACAAAGCGGTCGAATGATAAAGGGATAGAAGGGGAAAGGATGAAGGATAGAGTGGACAGCATTGGACTGAATGGTGACTGGGTACGAACTGGTTGTAATGCAACCTTGTTACATTGGAAGCGACAGAGCTAGTCAGCTGACAACCATATCATACAAACCATATAACATGCAGTATGTTACAGCACTGGTTGTGGATCACACTTCCAGTGGGTTTCTAGCTAGACCGCTAGAGTAACTAGCGGTCACTGGACCGCGAGTTACTCTGTCGTAATGAAACACTCATTACAAAAAGGCCAAACCCACATGACACACAAACACTCTCACATAAACACACACATAATTTGTGTGCCTTTAAGGGACATTTTGTGTACCTGAACTTTAAAGGTTGACCACATTGCGAGTCGTTAGTAATGTTCAGTTCATCATCAAAAAATAGTTTCAGAAAAGCTCTCCAAACAGATGTACTGAATGCTTGCGTTCAGTAGAACGGTGCAGAGCGGCTCTCAACACATCATCGGCACACGGCACTCTGCTCATATTCTCAACAGCAGCCGTGTAGCAGTTTTCTAGGAAACACAACTTCACGCTGGCACGCACACACACACACACACACGCACACACACACACACGCACACACACACGCACGCACACACACGCACACACACGCACACGCACACACACACACACGCACACGCACACACACACACGCACGCACACACGCACACACACGCACACGCACACACCACACACACGCACACACGCACACACACGCACACGCACACACACACACACGCACACACGCACACACGCACACGCACACACACACACACACAATAAAGTGAATCACCCACTTGGGTCCAATAATTTAACACCATTGAGACAGTGCAACATCTTCACATGTTACACACACACTCATTACCTGCTTGGGTATTATTATTTCTGTAAGTATTATTACGATCATAAAACCTTTGTGTATGAAGACCAGTAACTCCGTATACCAAGCATGCACATAAATCTACATGTGCAAGTACGCACACACAGAGACAGGCACACACACAGGTATGCATGCAAAGCACACAGGCACACACGCAGGACATGCCATCAACCACACACTCACCACTGACACACACACACACCCACAACACACCACCTACATTAGGCTAACAGCATTGCAAATACACAGCTAGAGACATGAACACAGGCATATTTCTAAGAAGCCACAGGAGCAGTGGTGTGATGAGGGCTTACCTTCATGATGGCATCGCTGGCTCTACCCTCCCCAACAGCGTGCTTGCTAGTTGGTGTTGTGATCAGACCACAGAGAGAGAGAGAGAGAAGAGAGAGAGAGAGAGGAGAGAGATAGAGAAGAGAGAGCACGTAGAAGGAGAGGAAGAGGAGAACACGAGGGAGGAAGCCAGAGGAAGGACGAGTAGGGGGGCGTCATGAGAGAGAGACAGGAGCAGAGGAGAGAGAGAGAGAGAGGGAGGAGAGAGAAGAGAGGGCGAGTAGGAGGAGCAGGAGAACAGGGACGGAAGCCAGAGGAAGACTGAGAGGGGGGGTGCAGAGAGAGAGACAGAGCAGAGAGAGAGAGAGAGAGATAGAGAGAGAGAGAGAGAGAGAGAGAGAGAGAGAGAGGAAGAGAGCGACAGGGTGAGTGCAGAGGGGAGTGTGCGTATATCTCTCTGATCTAAACACTCCCTCGCATTCCCACTCATGGGGAGGGAGAGCAGTCTCTCCACTTGGCGGCAGGGATATGAGTGAGAGCGAGCGGGTGGCACCTCTTTCTGATGAAAAGTAAAAGAATAGGACACAAAACACTGGATTCTGTCGGACGCTCTCTCATATATATACTGAATGCAGGGTTTGTATCTGTGTATATGGGTCTGTGTGTGTCCTTTCTCTGCCTTTTATAGACAAAAGCTTAAATGTTTCACAGTCTTCTCCCTGGTCACCCCTCCCCTCTCCATCCATTCATTTCTTCTGCCCTCTCTTCCTCCATCCAATGAGATGCTTAGCAACCGTGTTAGGCTCCTCTTCTCCTCTCCTCCCCTCTCCTTCCTGTCATCTCTCCTCTTCCTCCCTTACTACCCCTACTGGCTCTCAATCTTGTATACATGTGTGGCTGTTAACTTGTCACACACACAGCAAACACCGCACAACACACACCACTGCACACTACAAACACACACACACACACACACTACACATCACACCACACACACACACACACACACACACACACACACACACACACACACACACACACCACCACACACACATGAACCCCAGACACATGATCAGACACATCACACTGGATCAGCTTACTTCTGTTTCCTTGTGTGCTTCCCACTGGTCTGCCCTGCAACACTGTAGTGACAGAGTTCCACAACTAGGGGCCACTAAAACACATTGCACTTTGTAGTATAAATAGCACCACCAAATACAGTATATCTATTAGGCACAGTAAAGAAAACAGGCAGTTTTCAGTAAAGAGAACAGACAAAGTCTAAAATTGAGTAGAAAGCCCTTTGAACAAACGCTTATCTCATCTCAACATTTCTCATCTCGTCTTCATGTTTTTTGTATGACCCACAGACACACAGACACACGCGCTTGTGTGAGTGTGTGTGTTTGTGTGTGTGTATGTACGCATCTCTACATCCACCCATGGCCCATCCAGAGTTCAGGGGTTGATGGTTGTGGTCATCAGTTTGCTGTGGGGAGTGGCCAGTTAAGATGACTCGTGATTTGTCAGAAAGTGAACACACACAACCTTCAGGACCCTTGCAGTCCATGGCCTACTTTAACACACTATGTGTATTACGTGTTATTAACTGTGAATAACATGCTAATACACTTATTAGTTTCGCTGTACGTACTTTAATCCAAAGAGAACATCGCACCCATATCACTGCCGTACATGACTACGAAAGACGACGCGTGATCATATGGATCATACAGCAGCAGGAGTTCCTTTTCTTTACCTGCAGTTGGTGACTTCAAGTGTGACCAGATTGTGGTGTTCGTGGAGACCCTATCACCAGCTGCTTGAAATGTTCATGTCCAGCCGCCATGTTGCAGCGGTGCATGAATGGAGGGAACAGAAAGTCATTGGACAGATCAGGCATAACTAATTGCTTTAGCGACTCCTTTCTTCTTGCAGAGTTGCCCAGGTGTTTCCCAGGAATATGCCTTTGAATGCGAAATGAGTGTGAACTGACATGTATCCCCTCAAGAATATCTCTTTACAGAATATCTTTGTTGTCTTTTCCCCCTTTTTAAAATTACAATTATGAAGATGAATGGTGTTGTTTTGGATACATTTCACAGTATACATTAATACATTTTTTTTATTTGGTTTTCTTTTTGATGACCTGAGATAGAGAATGCCAACATCAGCCTGAACTTAATTGGATGTAGTACAACATACAATCTCTATGATATAGTTTAATGCTGTGAAATAGACATTATGCAAGCCTGACTGATCAGTCACATGTTGCAGGTGCCAATAGAATCTGAAAGATTTTTTACTTCCGGCGCTGTCCCGGGCGGCTGCCAGCCAGAGTTGCTCTTAGCGATCGTGTACTTTAACTTATTTCCTATCCTTACTTAATTGTTTTAGAATTCTGTTATTTATTAGTAAGATAAGTTATTTGTACAGCAGAACAAGATGGCTCAGCGAGCTCTTTCTCTGTTTTTCGTTGCTATACGCTGTTGTGTGCTGGGGCAGCAGGGTGAAGGCAGCCAACGCTAACAGACTCAATAAACTCATCAGGAAAGCAGGTTCTGTCCTGGGAGTGGAATTGGAGTCTGTGGTAGAGGTCTCGGAGAGGAGGATGCTGAGTAAACTACTCAGTATTATGGACAACGCCTCCCATCCCCTTCACGTCACACTGGAGTCATACCAGAGCACCTTCAGCCGTAGACTGAGATTACCGAGGTGCACCACAGAACACCACAGGAGGTCCTTTCTGCCTGTGGCCATCAAACTCTATAACTCCTCCCTATAACTCCCCCCGACAAGACAATGAACACAATGTATTAAGACACAGTTCGTAAACTACACCTCGTTATACAAGACACTTCCGCTTATGAGGTCATTGACATATAATTTGTACCCCAAAACCTTTTTCTCCTAAAGGGTTTTTTATGGGGCGGATACGGCGTGATCTTTACTCTTTTCTTGTAATTGGGCCATTAGAACAAGAAAGGAGAAGTTCATCAAGTCGTACCCAGTAACAAAGGACTCAGTCTCTGATTAGAACCACTATGTGGTCAGAGTAACCGACTCCTGAGTTACACTATATAAGGTATAACGATTGATTGATTGTGTGATTATTGAATAATCAATGAGGGAGTGTGGTGGAAAAATACCATATTGGTCATTTACAGGCAACTTGCCCTCATCTCCATATCATTGAGGGGACCCCTGCTGTGAACAGTCACTGGCATATTCTTAATTCTTAATGTCATGTCCAATAATATTTCACTTCTTTATGCCAATTGTTTTCGCCGTCGGAATATCTTATCTTGCCCACATATTTGTATATTTAACTGTAATTTGCACATACGTTCGTTATTTTCTCTATCTGTGGTTTTTGTACTTTATCGCTATGCAACCTGGCACAAGAATTTCCTTCGGGATTAATAAAGTTCTATTCTATTCTATTCTATTCTTCAAGAGTCTCCATTCTCAAAGCACCAAGCCTTGAGTAAATCAAGTCTCAGGTCAGGCGAGTCCAAGTCTCAAGTCTTGAGTCCCCAGCTCTGCTCATTCGTCTGAGTCAGACTTGGTTAGAGCAGAACTTCAATGTAGCCTAATAGTTTTTGAAGAAAAACGGTTTCCATAGTATAACAGTACAAATAAATTAGTTTGAGCAGTGTGTAAAGTTTGATGAATGGCCAGTGGTGGGAGAAGTACTCAGATGTTTTACTTAGCAATACAATATAATTTGGATAAAAGTGGCATATAAATGTAATCCATTTATTTGGAGTTTGCTACATACCCTGAGTTGTATGCCATATTTGCCGGTTTGGAAGGCATGTATTGCCCAAATGCGCAGCAACATCTGAAGGCCACCATGACATTAGGACCTGGGTTATAGAGCAGTGCAAGCCACTCTACCCACTTGTCTCTCTCCCGTCCGCCAGCTCTTGTCTCCTGGAGAAAGAGGGATGGGGGAATATGGCTTCCACACATATTTTCCACAGGCAAAAATTGGCATCGGCAAATATGTGTGTGTATTTGTGTGTCACTCACAAAATAAGTGGCAAGGAGTAAGTCTATAGACCTCCTCTCACCCCCGCTTTGTTTATGGTCTTGAGGCCGCCAGCAAGCACTTCTGGTCAGCAGAGCAGGGTTGATAGCCTCTGTAGATGACACAATTACAAGAATGACAATGATTCCTGTGGGCTCTATGATGTGTACACAAGCCTGTTCTGACTGAACAGACATGACAAATAGGCAAATAACTACTAATCTGGAGAGACACTGAGGCTGGCGTGGTGCACACGCTGCCATCTTGTCATGAGAAACCTCATCAGAATCAGAATCAGGCTTATTGCCATAGTTTTTACAAACAAGGAATGTGCTTGTGTGAAATCAGTGTATAACATTGAACATTAAACAGAAATTAATAATATAGAAATTCAAAGAAATTAGCAATTAGCACTAAAAAAGTTGCAATGTTAATATAAAGTGTAGTATAGTGTCCAATGTCCATGGGGGGGGGGGGGGGGGGACAGAGGCAGCCATCCACGGCGCCATCTTAGATGTCTTCATACCACCCCAACTATATTCGTGATCCATTTCTTTCATTATGTTTCTGCATGTGCTATTTTCTTCTTCTTTCTTCTTCCCACCGTCTTTGTTTTTTCTATGACTATGGAAACTATAGCTTCACCCTTCGGGCTTGCAGCCAACAAGTGCATATCTTCTTCAAGTAACAGTATGGTGATGATGTCATCTCAGTCATGTTTGGCGCCCGTTCTTTTTAATTGCTTTCTGTAAAACAATGCAACCTGTCTGACCCATCAGCACTATGTGAGCTCCACATCTTCAAACGGTACATTGACAAACACGATGTACATTTTTACATATAAATGTGTTCATTTCTTGGCTTCTCAATGACATATTGCAACTTTAAAGACTTGATGTTGTGTCTGGTCACCCCAAGCCAGCACAGCCTTCTGCCAGGGATCCCAGATAAGCTTCTGCAAATATGTTATTTCAACTAAAATTGTGTTACATATGGGACCAGGTCATTGCAGTCGGGCTTAGCAATAATAAGGAACTGAAATTAACAAAACATATAATATAATACAGTATTTTTTCACCTCTCTCTGAGAAATGATTCTAAATGTGTAAACTTGTTTTTGTTAACCTAACCCCAGTGATAACTCTGTTATCACTTTTGCAATCAGGTCGGAGTGTGCCTTGCAAACGTAGGCATCGCATTTGAAACATGTAAGACTTGTTTTATTGTCTCTAGGGGCACAGAGCTCGCATCTCTTCCGTTTCTGCCCCTGTTTTGGGGGGAGAGCGGCCAGGGCAGCGGCTGGGGCTTGCAGACTCCAGGCTGGGTCGATCGTCATCCACACCACATATGCATTACATGCAGACACATCCAGGATGTTGTGGAACACCGCCACAGGCCAACGTCATTCGCTCGCAGGTGTATGTACCAGTAAGCTGCAACGAAAGAAACAATAATGAATACATTGGAAACAATATTGAATCTGTCTTACACAAAATACAATGTTTTACATGAATACAAGTAAATCAAATGCATGACAGATATACATATACATGAAAAAATACTCTGCTGTGCTGACAGCGGCGTCTTTGTGTAGCGTGCTCATCAGGATGACATTCTTATTCTTCGTGGGCAAATATGACACAAGACTGTGTGTCAGTGAAAGCAGATTTCGATGAGAGTGCCTCTCTCCCTCTGGTCGACACCAGTGCAGGGGGAAGTTGAGGCTTGTTCATCCTCACTGTCCCCACCATGGTGAGCTTTCTTTTCAGCAGCTCCGGACCAAGCTCATGTGATGTGAAACACGCATGCCCTGTTTTTTTTCTGGCCTTCCAGTAACAGGTTTCCCCGTGTAAACCTGCATATTCCAGGCGTAGCTGCTCCTGGTATCACATGCTGCCCAGATCTTGATCCCATACTTGCCTGGTTTGCTTGGGATGTACTGTTTGAACGGACAGCAGAAAGAGACGGAACTCATCATTGATGGAAGTCCAGTAGGCTGGGCGCTATCCCTCTGTCAAAAGGAAAAAGGAGAAAACACATCGTAGCGTATGCCAGCCGTGCACTCAGCGATGTAGAGAAGAGGTATTCACAAACAGAACGTGAAGCCCTTGCCATCGTGTGGAACTGCGAGCACTTCCATCTGTATACTGTATATACGGACATCCGTTCACCATGGTAACTGACCACAAGCCGCTGGAGCTGATATGAACAACCAAGGTCAAAGCAACCTGCTCGGATCGAGAGATGGGGACTCAGACTGCAGCCATAACAACTTTGAGGTGGGTATCAAAAGAAGCAGACCAATCCAGCTGACTATATGTCCAGACACCCTATTCCACTGCAGACATCCGCAGAACACAAGAGCGTCCAAGGTTGCAGAAGGAGTATGTCAACTTTGTAGCACTGCAAGCAACACCGAAGGCGATGACACTGCAAGAAATACAAAGTGACACATTAAAAGACACCATCCTGCAGCAGGTCAGCGCGCACATAAACACCAACACATGGCATTCCATCACAGACACCATGCCAGGTGCCGCCACACTGAGGAAATCCAAACTCATCAGTGGTGAACTCACAGTGTCCACAGATGATGACATCATACTCAGAGGCACCAAGATGGTCATACCAATAGCTCTACAGCAGAGGGCATTGCAGCTTGCACATGAACGCCATCAGGGCATCGCCAAGATGAAAGCCCTCCTCAGAGAAAAGGTGTTGGTTCCCCAACATAGACCAGCAGATTGAAACTCTCATCAGAACCTGTCTTGCATGTCAGGCTAACACCTCCGGTCACTCAGACTGAATCACTCAAGATGTCTGAGCTGCCTGAAGCACCTTGGCACAGTGTTAGTGCAGACTTCTATGGTCCACTCCCAACCGGAGAATATCTGCTAGTCATTATCGATGATTACACACGCTACCCGGTTTTTGAGGTTATCCGCTCCACCTCAGCAAACACAGTCATAACAATCATGGACAAAGTCTTCTCCATGTTTGGAAGCCCCAGGGTTGTTAAGACTGACAATGGACCTCCATTCAACAGCAGCCAGTTCTCAGAGTTTGCCAACTACTTGGGATTTCTACATAATAAAATAACACCTCTATGGCCACAAGCCAATGCCACAGCTGAGAGATTCATGCGCACCCTCGGAAAAGCAATTCGAATCGCACAGATACAAGGGATGCCATGGAGACAACAGCTGAACGTCTTCCTTCGTGAGTACAGATCCACACCCCACAGTACCACTGGTACACCTGCCGAGCTGATCTTTCAACGTCAGATGAATACCAAAATACCCTCAGCAAATCCGGACACCATCCCTGCTGATGGAGAGGTACGCAGGAAAGACAGCGAGGCAAAAGCAAAGATGAAGATTCGTTCCGATGTTAGACGACATGCCACACCTTCTACCATCATGCCAGGTGACACTCTCCACAGACAAACATTTACATCGCCTATCTGCTGTATCACTCACTACAGAGTACCAAACTGCCTCTGGAAGCACCATCAGCACAAGAACTGTGCGTCGGGAGCTTCATGGAATGGGTTTCCATGGCCGATTGGAGTGGTGTAAAGCACGCAGCAACTGGACTCTGGAGCAGTGGAAATGTGTTCTTCTGAGTGATGAATCACGCTTCACTATCTGGCAGTCTGATGGACGAATCTGGGTTTGGCGGATGCCAGGAGAACGTTACCTTCCGGAATGCATAGTGCCTACTGCAAAGTTTGGTGGAGGAGGGATAATGGTCTGGGGCTGTTTCTCAGGGTTTGGGCTAGGCCCCTTAGTTCAAGTGAAGGGTATGCTTAATGCTACAGGATATGAAGACATCTTGGCCAATTGGGCGCTTCCAACTTTATGGCAACAGTTTGGGGAAGGCCCTTTGCTGTTCCTGCATGACTGTGCCCCTGTGCACAAAGCAAGTTCCATAAAGACACACTCCAAAATCTTGTGGAAAGCCTTCCCAGAAGAGTGGCAGCTGTCGCAAAGGGGGGTCCAACTCCATATTAATGCCCATGGGTTTAGAATGGGATGTCCAACAATCTCATATAGGTGTGATGGGAAGGTGTCCACTGACTTTTGCCCATATAGTGTATATATACAAAATCTATCTTGCTGTTTTATCTTTCATCTTGCTGTTTTATATATATATATCTCTTTTTTGACCACTCTTTTGCGTATGTCACAAGAATGTCACTGTTCAGATTGGCCCTGTGTTATGAAGGACATGTGACAATAAAACACAATAAAACAACGTTTTATTGTGCGCGCGTGCGTGCGCGTGTAAACAGCCGTCACTTCTTCATACGTCAGAGGACTGGCCTACATACAGTACCTAATCTCCGCGGACTCTGTGCTGGAAACGCGGACAGCAGCACAGCGCCCAGAAGACGCGTCTGAACAGCAGTTCATGTGACTAAAAGTTCCTACTTCTGGCCACTTCCTTGTTTGTGTATTTCTACTTTCTACTCAGAAACAATGTTTTTCCTGCCGTCTTTCTCAGCGACTACATGGACTCTTATCCTACTGGTGGTAACACTGTTGCTGCTGTAAGTAAGACTTGCGCCTCACAGGACGAGCGTTTTCTACTCAACTTATTTTCTTATTCTATGCAACAATGTTCGATACAATCTTATTTTATACAATCATGGCCGTGATCGATACCGTCTCCATTGTATGTGTGTCGGCACGGGGGTTAAAGTAAAGAGACATTACGGTTAATTTTACTCAACTTATTGTTTCGTTCTTTTTGTAGTTATGGCATTTGGCCCTATAACTTTTTTAAGAAGATGGGCGTCCCCGGACTGAGACCCTGGCCTTTCTTTGGGACGATGCCGTACGCTTATAAAGTGAGTAGAGAGGTTCCGCTTAATGCTGGATTAGTTATTATTCATAGATTATTATTATTATTATATTATTATTATTATTATTATTATTATTCACAGTAGGACTATGGAGCATGGTGGGTGAACAGGTGAAACACATGTCCATGTATCATGTCCATTCTTACTACAGGGTGTTGTGTATATCGAGCGTGAATGCCAAAGGAAATTTGGAGATGTCTGGGGGTAAGTTGAACGAACCTAATTAAGCCAATCCAAATGATGATCAAAGTTTGTTATTAAAGTGTTTTATTGAACCGTTCTTATCTGAGCAATACAGAGCAGATAGCCTAATGCACTTCACTATTGTTTAAAGGTACTGTCAGTAAGAATCATAATCAGAAGGTGCATTCTGATCTCTGTGGGTTGAGACAATAACAATCAAAAACTAATCTTAGTTCTAATCATAATTCAACCTTCAAAAAAAGCTATGAAATACTGTATAGCCTATATATATTTTTATTATCCACGCTTACATGTCACTTCTTGAAGAGAAATCAGCCCAAAAGCTGTTCTACACAACAAAGAGAGTCGGGGAAGCTCTCGTGTTTTAACTTCAACCACAACCTGCTCAGAAACATGCAATTTAAAGTGATTTTTGCTTTAAAGTCCTACATGTAGACCTCTGAAAGGGACCAGGCGCTCGTCCACTGTCACCTCAGGGCCTGGATTGTACATCAGTGGTAGGCGCTCCACCCACCAGTCCCAAACGTTCCTGATGGCAGCCAGTTTGTCGTCTCGCCAGCGGAAAGGTCGTGTAGTTCTGTCATCAAATCGGATAACTCGTGAGAGGACATGAAACTGTTGCAGGGACATAGTTGACCGGAATATGAGCCTCCCTGACTCCGCATCCCACAGACTTTTGGCAAACCTATGGCGCGGCAGCAGCGCCTCCTGCCGGCCTGATTCAGCTATGCCTGGTTATGGGCAGGAGTGGACGCTTGCTGACATCTAGCGGTAGCTTTTTGAATGACACATTTCAAAAAATGAAAAACAATCCCTTTTCATTGTTTTGTAAAATAACCCCAAACCTAATGTTGTTTTACTCTATGTGTATATTGTATTATACATTGTTCTGAATTGAATGAGCTACAGAACGTTAGACCATCAAATGTTGTGTGATATTGACTTTGAATCGTTTCTTGCTCCAGTGTGTGTGTGTGTGTGTGTGTGTGTGTGCACGTGCAGGAAGAGGTCAGGGACTTGGCAACATGGTGCCAGGGCAACAACCTCTCTCTCAACGTCTGCAAGACTAAGGAGATGATTGTGGACCTCAGGAAGCGACAGGGGGTGGAGGGGGAGAGGGTCATGCCCCCTTACACATCGACGGAGCTGAAGTGGAGAAAGTCTCCTGCTTGTGCTCCTCGCTGTGGTCATCAAACATGACCTCACCTGGTCCAAGCAAGCGGACTCTCTGTAAAATCTGCCCAAAAGTGCCTTTACTTTCTGAGGATACTCAGGGAATTCTTCAAAAACCCTCTGCAAAAGCCCTCACTAACTTGTACAGGTGCACCATTGAGAGCATCCTCTCTGGCTGCATGACTGCCTGGTTCGGCAGCTGCTCCACTGCTGATCACAAGGCCCTCCAGAGGGTGGTGAAGACAATGGAGCGCATCATCAGCTCCCATCTCCCAGCCGTGCAAAGCATCTACCACACGATGCCTTAGGAAAGCATGGAAAATCATTGAGGAATACAGTCACCCAGGCCATGGACTGTTTACACTGCTGCCGTCTGGTAGACGTTACTGGAACATCCAGTTTCTTCCCACAGGCCATCTGGCTTCTCAACCAGCAACACCAATCTCATTGATCATATTGATCACTTTAACATTCACATTTATAACATTGATAATATTCAGATGATTCAACTACTTTGGATACATATGCCTAATTTCCTTTGCTATTTAAATACTCTGTATACAAGGCATGCACCAGGCACTACCTATAGGTCAGATGGTGTATTACACTAGGCATAGGATTACCAGGCAGTCAGTCGGATACTCTGTACCATGGGCAGTTGCTAGTAAACAGCCATAAACGCCAACTCGGTTGCATCTCTTTATTTCAATATTCCTTGGCTAAGAATATTACAATGGCGACGAGGATTTCAAATGGAACTAACTCCAATGACAACTTTTGAAGAAAAAGGAGGAAATCTGTCGAGAAAGAAGCCTGAAAAGTGAGTGCTAACGTGGTAGCTAGCAAGAGCTAGCTAGGCTAATCGGCACCATGCAGTCAGCAGTAATAAGCCATGCAGCTATTCAGCCGTTTGACACGGAAACAGATCCAAGTTCTCTCGGAACGCGGTGGAACAAGTGGATTCAACGTTTTGAAAATTACAAAATAGCAATGATTACTCCGGAAGCAAGGAAAAGAATACTGTTGCTACATCTAGCTGGAGAAAGAGTTCACGACATCTATGACACGCTGGCTGATGCAAGTGATGATTATGACGCCACAAAGACAAAGCTACATGGATATTTATCACCCAAAAAGAACACCCAATACCTTGTGTACAAGTTCAGGAAAGCCACGCAGCATCCAGGTGAGACTCTAGACACCTATCAAACCAGACTTTGCATTCTAGCCAAAGACTGTGAATTTACCAATGTTGATAGTGAGATCAAATCACAAGTGATACAGAGCTGCACGTCATCTAGGCTGCGCAGAAGAGCGCTGAGAGAACCAGACATGACCTTAGATGCTCTGTTAGACCTAGAGATCTCTGAACAGCAAGCAGACGGCATTGAAGAAGGAGCAGCCGCTGCCATTAATGCACTGCATTTCAAGAATGGCCGACGCACAGAGAAGAACACAGGAAACTCACAATGTAGGAACTGTGGAGGGAAATATCCACACCCAGGTGACTGTCCAGCTAAGGGAAAGGAGTGCAAAGCCTGTGGAAAGCAAAACCACTACGCCAAAGTCTGCCGCTCCAGTCAGAGAACGCAAACACATCAAAACCAGGAGAAAGACACTGCTCACTATAGGAAGAAGAGTACCGTATTTTTCGGACTATAAGGCGCACCGGATTATAAGGCGCACTGTCAATGAACGGGTCTATTTTCATACATAAGGCGCACCGGATTATAAGGCGCACCGCATTATAAGGCGCATTAAGCAACACAAAACAGTCAGATAAATCGAACTTTATTCAACTCATTCACAATAACTCTCAACATTGTTCAGTTGTAACACATAAAATACAAAACAATACACTCACTTTTTCAGTTCATTCCTCTTCCACAAATCCATCAAATTCTTCATCTTCAGTGTCTGAGTTTAACAGTTGGGCGATTTCGGCATCAAGCATGCCCGGATCCCTCTCGTCATTATCAGAGTCAGTCTCGTTGCTGTTACTGAGCTGTTCAGTGATGATTCCAGCCTTCGTGAAAGCTCGGACGATACTTTAGCCCAGGCATCCACGATCCATTGGCAGATAGTGGCGTAACTCGCCCGGCGTTGCCTCCCTGTCTTGAGTGAAGGGTATGCTTAATGCTACAGGATATGAAGACATCTTGGCCAATTGGGCGCTTCCAACTTTATGGCAACAGTTTGGGGAAGGCCCTTTGCTGTTCCTGCATGACTGTGCCCCTGTGCACAAAGCAAGTTCCATAAAGACACACTCCAAAATCTTGTGGAAAGCCTTCCCAGAAGAGTGGCAGCTGTCGCAAAGGGGGGTCCAACTCCATATTAATGCCCATGGGTTTAGAATGGGATGTCCAACAATCTCATATAGGTGTGATGGGAAGGTGTCCACTGACTTTTGCCCATATAGTGTATATATACAAAATCTATCTTGCTGTTTTATCTTTCATCTTGCTGTTTTATATATATATATCTCTTTTTTGACCACTCTTTTGCGTATGTCACAAGAATGTCACTGTTCAGATTGGCCCTGTGTTATGAAGACATGTGACAATTAAAACACAATTAAAACAACGTTTATTGTTGCGCGCGCGTGCGGTGCGCGTGTAAACAGCCGTTCACTTCTTTCATACGTCAGAGGACTGGCCTACATACAGTACCTAATCTCCGCGGACTCTGTGCTGGAAACGCGGACAGCAGCACAGCGCCCAGAAGACGCGTCTGAACAGCAGTTCATGTGACTAAAAGTTCCTACTTCTGGCCACTTCCTTGTTTGTGTATTTCTACTTTCTACTCAGAAACAATGTTTTTCCTGCCGTCTTTCTCAGCGACTACATGGACTCTTATCCTACTGGTGGTAACACTGTTGCTGCTGTAAGTAAGACTTGCGCCTCACAGGACGAGCGTTTTCTACTCATCTTATTTTCTATTCTATGCAACAATGTTCGATACAATCTTATTTATACAATCATGGGCCGTGATCGATACCGTGTCCATTGTATGTGTGTCGGCACGGGGGTTAAAGTAAAGAGACATTACGGTTAATTTTACTCAACTTATTGTTTCGTGTCTTTTGTAGTTATGGCATTTGGCCCTATAACTTTTTTAAGAAGATGGGCGTCCCCGGACTGAGACCCTGGCCTTTCTTTGGGACGATGCCGTACGCTTATAAAGTGAGTAGAGAGGTTCCGCTTAATGCTGGATTAGTTATTATTCATAGATTATTATTATTATTATTATTATTATTATTATTATTATTATTATTCACAGTAGGACTATGGAGCATGGTGGGTGAACAGGTGAAACACATGTCCATGTATCATGTCCATTCTTACTACAGGGTGTTGTGTATATCGAGCGTGAATGCCAAAGGAAATTTGGAGATGTCTGGGGGTAAGTTGAACGAACCTAATTAAGCCAATCCAAATGATGATCAAAGTTTGTTATTAAAGTGTTTTATTGAACCGTTCTTATCTGAGCAATACAGAGCAGATAGCCTAATGCACTTCACTATTGTTTAAAGGTACTGTCAGTAAGAATCATAATCAGAAGGTGCATTCTGATCTCTGTGGGTTGAGACAATAACAATCAAAAACTAATCTTAGTTTCTAATCATAATTCAACCTTCAAAAAAAGCTATGAAATACTGTATAGCCTATATATATTTTTATTATCCACGCTTACATGTCACTTCTTGAAGAGAAATCAGCCCAAAAGCTGTTCTACACAACAAAGAGAGTCGGGGAAGCTCTCGTGTTTTAACTTCAACCACAACCTGCTCACAAACATGCAATTTAAAGTGATTTTTGCTTTAAAGTCCTACATGTAGTCCCTGAATGGATTCATTATTCTTACATACAGCAACTTTTAAAGGACGAGAATGGGAATGGGATGAGAACGTTTAGAATTAGGGCTATAAAATAAAGGAGAAGACAAATAGGACAATTGGGTTGATAAGTGGCATTTTATGATGTTCATGAACAGGATCTTCGATGGACGTACCCCATCATTAATGATAGCAGATCCTGAAATGCTGAAGGTTGTTTTTGTAAAGGAGTGCTACTCCACCTTTACCAACAGAAGGGTAAGAGTCTTCCTTATTCTCACTGTGTTGCTTAGCCTCAAATGTTTCATCCAACATCCAAATAAAGAACATGAACTTCATTGGAAATTCGCTTGCTTTACAGGACAGATGATATAAAGGCGTGTTTAGGAAATGAAGTAACACATGAACCCATGTTCACAGGTCTTCGCTAAGGACCTTTTTGGACCAATGAAAGATGGAATAACCGTGGTTGAGAATGACAGGTGGAAAAGATTAAGGAGTTCCATCTCTCCATTGTTTACCAGTGGAAGGCTGAGGAAGGTAGTGTTTATTACAAGTTTTCACAAAAGAACTAGCCTTGTTACGTGTTTAGTCGATTTTAAAGCCTGAATTACAGACTGTTGGGTCAAGAGTGCAATATCCCTAATTTCATTTCTGCTTTCTTCTACTTCTAGATCTTTCCCATTGTAGAACGCTATGCTGATCGACTTGTTAAAACGATAGATGTGGGAAAATTCAGACCAAATCTGTGGAAGTAAAAAACGTAAATATGAAGGCTTGTACATGGACACTTGTTTACTCAAACACTTTGGCCTTGACAATGAATCCATATATACTATACATATATATATATACTATACATGCCGACATGGATTCATGGGTATTATATGTTTGGGGTAAAGAGAAGTGAAGCAGTGGTTGTTTTCTTCAAAAATAATAAACCTTATAGAATATATATAATCTTATATAAACCTTATATAATCAGGACAGGAGGAGGTGGGGCAAAGGGGATCGCCCCCTTGGTGCCCCCATGTTTGAAAAATGCAATAAAAATGCAAAAATGCTAGGGGTGTAACAAATAACCGATTTGAATCGGAAAACCGGTTTTGATTTAAAAGATGCGAGTGCATCGGTACACGGACCCCTGGATCGGTCTAAACGTAGCATGAACGGCCGATGGCCCGATCACAAAGTTATGAATCGGTTTTATGTTGTTGCTGTGCTGCTGAATCCTCCGTCTGCTCAGTGTCTGCAACACACACACACACACACACACACACACACACACACACACACACACATATTAAACTCTCGCGAGACTTGTCATAGTAACGTTAGATAGCGTTCTGTTTGCCAGGGAAAGTAGCCTGGAAATCCAGACCCACATCTAGAAAGCTGTAGGTCTGGTAATGAGTAATGAAAATGGCCCAACTCGAGGGGCGGCACCAAGCATGCATTTGAAA
Source organism: Coryphaenoides rupestris (assembly GCA_002895965.2). Lineage (NCBI taxonomy): Eukaryota > Metazoa > Chordata > Actinopteri > Gadiformes > Macrouridae > Coryphaenoides > Coryphaenoides rupestris. Next base: position 4,212 of record PIJE02000010.1, on the reverse strand, counting down.
ATATCACTGCACGCAATTGGATAACACTACGACCAATCAGAAGAATACACGGGGTGACGTATCCAGAGAGACGGAAACGAGTTTGTTTTGGAGAATAGTTTGACAGAGAGACGTAAATGTAGCCTAATGGAAATGGAGCCACTAAACGACTTTTGCCGTTTTTGCAAGCAGAATATGAGAATAGTTGGTTTGTACAGATACTCAGTCAACATTTTCGATAGCCATCTTGCAATGTTTACTGACTGATTCCGTCGCAGCGCTGTCGTCATCTGTTTAGCCCGCTTCTGGCCCGCCTATATCAGATACACCGATGTGATTGGTTTACGTTGGATCAACAGGAATTGCTAATGAGCATATTACTGATCACCAGAGTGACTCGCTGAGCAAATTCAAATTGTGCTCTCGCGAGAACTCTGGATTTCCAGGGTAGAGGGAAAGACAAAAAATGTCCGATACGATTCACAACGTGAACCATGGGCGTAGAATTTAGTGGGGACGCTGGGGACATGTCCCCACCAATATCCAACTATATCCATCCCCCCCCCCTCCTGGATGAGAACCGCAAATGTATGGAGCACCCCCCCCCCCCCCCCCGCAGAGACGCTGACTCGGAGCGTAATTGCGCATCCTTGGCGCAATATCTGTGATGTCCACCGATGTCCAAAACAAAAATACGCCCTTGATGTGAACGCATGTTACATTTAAAAGACTGATATTCTATAAGAGTGCTTACAGTTTGCCACTTTGTTGTGTTCTGTTAGCAAAAGAATTTGCACAATTTGTCTTGAAATTGTTATAATTTTCTGAGCCTACACAGACCTCTCCAGAACTTTGGCTCTAATTTGTGCCAACAGTGAAATTGAATAGTTTGTTTTATTGTCAGAGGGGCTTTGTAAAGTTCTTAAACTGCAATATGTTACACTAATAAACATGACATGTTTCTGAATTCACATGTCAAAAGTGACAAAATACTTAATTCATAATGTTTAAAATGATTGGTGCTTACTTAAACAAGGAACTATCAGATGTATCATTATCCCATCAAATTGTATTGAATCGTATCGAATCGTATCGAATGGAATCGAACCGAATCGTTCCATTTTACAAATGTATCATCCCTGAATCATATCGTACCCCATGTATCTAGATACGTATCAGATCGTCTTTTTTGGAGAGATGCACACCCCTAAAAAATGCCCTTTTGGATGCCCCGATTGTAGATTAAACATGATAAAGTTCAATTTACGGTGTTATCAAAAAGGGTGCCCTTCCAGTGTAGAAAACTTAATGAAGTATTCTCTAGGTTATCCTGCCAGGAGAGAAAACATAATGAAGTGTCCTCTAGGGTGCCCTTCCAGCAGGGTGTGAGGCAGAAATTGAAAAGGGACGGACAATGTTCTGAAAGAAATTGCCAGCGCCAGGGAGGTCTGGGGGCATGCCCCCCATCATTTTTTTTTTATTTTGTGAGTTTTGGGGCATACAGAAACTAGTGAATGTTTTAGTAAAATATACATTTCAGTCATTTTTATTCTCACGTGTATGCTTTGTATGAGCACTGCAATTGATGTAGGGATGGGTCATGATTTTTGAATATGATTATTAAATAGTTTTTATCTAAAAAATATAAAAAATATTGTTATACTCTATCTGCGTTACATTCTTTTTACTGTTGCAGAGCTAGCGGGATACATTTCTAAACAACTCTTTTTATGCTATATTGATGCAAGACATTTTGAAACGTAAGACATAGTTGGCTAGTTTAGGACAGGGTACTTAGTAATTCACTTATTGTGTAGAAATATGAACCAAACAATAGAGAGGAGTGCTGCTGCCCGACGGCTTCACCTGGGCAGGTAGACACCGCTAGACTCAAATCGGTGATCGCATCTTTAGTTTCCCGTGCCAGACCAATGTAATTCTGAGCGTGAATATCTTTTGAATATCCAATATCTTTCGAAGTAAAACAACGTTCCAACTATCAACATGATCGCCGAGTTGTGAAAGTGAATGACTGTCTCCCTCTTTGTTGCGTGGCGTGCGTGGGAGGGTGGGGACCCACTAGTTGTGATAACAGTATTGATAAGCTTGAATATTATTAATTTGATAATGCTGCCAGTTTGAAGTATCCTGATAATGACAACTGAAGACACCAGAGAGTTCAGTCGTTAAACTTTAGAACAGTTCATAAAAAAAATGATGTAAATATTAAACACTGCACACATGCTGTAATAGCCTTAATAAAACACACCTTTCAAGTTATTTTAATGTAAATAAAACTGCAAGCTGGGCAGCAAACATCTCACATGTTTTTCGAGGTAGACAAGAATAGTAAAACAAGTGGCTCAAATGCCCTGTCCAACTTTAAGATGGTTGAATAGGTTGTCGTGGCAATTCAATAATTGCATCTAGGGCAATGAGATCTTCAAACTGAAGTAAACACAATACTTGTAGAAATTAAGAGTATTTTAATGAATGCATTCACCAGACTCCTCTCTAGCAGAGTGAGTACAAACAGAGATTTTCATGTGGCTTTTAAGGCCATTTTACACCCCCGGTGGGTTCTGGGGTCAGCAATACATCTCCTCCCCTTTGACCTCCGAATACCCAGTTGACATGGGATGGGGGATCTCTGCCTCCTGTATAAACATTCACCAGACTTAACCTTTTCCCTAGTTGCTTATCTGCATGACCAGTGTCACCTTCATTTATGACTGGTCCAGGAAGGGGTCTCCTCCTGCCATATAATTTACCAAGATTGCCTGTTGCAGAAAACAATCTACATCAAGAAACTAATACCAACAGGAAGAAAGGCCTGAAATGCAATTTCCCATTACACTCCCCCATTTGATTATTTTATAATCACACCATCCACCGTATAGTGCAACTTAGGAATCGGTTACTCTGACCACATAGTGATTCTTAGCAGAGACTGAGTCCTTTGTTACTGGGTACGACTTGATAAACTTCTCCTTTCTTGTTCTAATGGCCCAATTACAAGGAAGGAGTAAAGATCATGCCATACCCTCCCCATAAAAAAACCTTTTTGGGAAAAAATTGTTTTCGGGGTACAACTTATTTGTCAATGACATCATAGACGTAAGTGTCTTGCATAATGAGTGGAGTTACAAACAGTGTCTTACATAATGAGCATAAAAATATTCAAGTATACTTTACACCAGCAATCTCTTAAACTGAAACCCTGAGATTTAGTTGTGGATGGAGGTGGCTTATCGTTATAACGCTAAAATCAGCAACATTTCAGAAGATATACACACAAAACCAAAAAGTAATTAGAAGGAATAATAATCATACATTTGAGATTAGCATAATGGTTCACGTTCGATTCTTATGTCAGAAAGTGGATATCCAGAAGGGTCAGTCACAAGCACATTCATCATCATTGTCTCTGTGGTCTTGAAACAAGAAGTGACAATTCTTTTGAAACAGGTGATGAGTACCATGAAGAGGAGTAACATGACTACTAAATAGAGCACATATTTCAGAATGGAACTACCTAGGTTTCCTAACCATTCGCCCAACGGATCCCATTTCCCAGAGTTGCGTTTGTGCAGTTCATCAATGTCCTTGCGCATATCATCTAAAATGTCAGTGATATTTTCAGATGTGTCAATGATATCAGTACAACATTCCATACCTATTACTGTGCATGTTCCGCCTGCAGCCGCTAATAGGTAGTCCAAGGCGGCCCTGTTCTGCAGTACCATGAGCCGAGTAGATGCAAGTTGGTTTGAGAGCATGGATATAGCCTTTACAGAGTGGTTGGCTATTGTTTCCACTGTCACAGACAAATCACGGACTTGGTCAAGAGCCGACATGACACCATAGGTAGGGAACAGAGCTCCTAAAATCCTGGTCCACTTAGTCTGTTGCTGAGTGTAGAAAATATCTTTAGGTATGGAACGTTTACTTCGCCTGTTGATAGTAAAGAGTGAGGCTGGGCGCAACAGTGGCACTACGGAACCAAGTGCGCAGGATCCAATCCACTTAGAGGGTAGGAAATCATACGCAGAATTATTGCAAACCCAGTATAGCCCCTGGGGTGCCGGTAGCGCACAGGAATCTGTCACCTGGAAAGTCATAGAAAGTTGACTTCGCCACGTGGAATCTTCGCCAGTAGACCCCGTGCGGGAAGCGATAGGAAGATCATAGGTTTCAGTGCAGTGCAGTTCATTCAATGTTCATCTCTCTCTT